>JARHVA010000644.1:2467500-2705000 GCA_037957365.1 Torreya grandis | reverse complement strand
GGCATAAAAGAGAACTTATAAAAATCCTTGAATTCAAGTTAACAATATGTTAAACACAATCTTGAATTTTACAATATGCATACTCTACTTCAACAATATGGCTCACAAGAAATGGATGGATAAAATTTTAGACATTAAAGTTTGACCAAGTAATTACATATAACAAAAGGAACATAAAATAAAGGAGACAACAAGAGAAGATACTAGGTTGTTTTTGATGGGGATGAAAAAATGATAGTCATCAAGATGTATAACAATGATTTGGTAAAAACTTTATTACCAATTTTGCACAAATTTGTTAAATGTTTTTAGCTTTTCTTCAAAAATGAAATTTAGGGCATGGTAAGACTAGACATGATTATTACCAACCAATCTAAAAATATTCAAAGTCTTGATAATATTTTATATGAATATTCTTAAATATTACAATGTAATGTTTACATTTTCTTATTCCATGACATAAAAAAAAGTTGCCAATTAGACACTAGCCATAAAATATATTCATTCCCAAAAGTTTTCTTGGGATGAGTATAGGTCAATATAAGGATATTAAAAATAAATTGGAATCCGTAGTGTGGCTTTGACAATGGATAAGTGAAAAACTTGACATATCTAGCACAATACACAAACCCTCTTTATATACATTTCACCCTTTTGGGAACCCTTAAAGACAAGATTATGAGCCCTACATGGTTTTCATGCACAGAAATGAGGGTTGGAAAAAAGGGTTATCTTAGCATCCCCATTCATTTTGGCAAAGTATCCACATGTGGAAAAGCCCCCTCATACCATCTATTCATCTAAATTCCCTTATGGATCAAATGTAAACTCCAAATTGGCTAGCAAATAATAACCTAATGCAAATTTAGGATTTTCTCATCACAAATCATATCATCATAGCATTGGTTGGCTGGCAGAGTGTTTTTTTTTGGGGGGATGGGAAGAGCATCCATGAGAATAACTAGCAGTTATAGTCTTTGATAGGGGGTGGCCTCATATCTCCTCAATTCTTAGACAAGGAAGATAGTAATGGAAATAAGCTTTCATCATCTGCACTTAAAAATTCATAAGCAATGGCATGTAAATTACTAATGTAGTTGACTAAGGAGAAGACACATTTGGCTAGTTATATACATGGATAAATACTACCATTATTGCTTTAGGGTTTCTTGTCAAAGCTAGGTTAAATAAAAATCTAAAATATAGGCATTAGATGGTGACACAAATTTTTTTTTGAAGTAGCTCCATCGACCATTGTCATTGATGTTATTTGTAGAGGCAAAGTGATGGGAAATGACAAAGGTAGGAGATGCCAGCAACACCTAGACATTTTACTATCTCAAGCCATTGATAATTTCACAAACTCTAATTTCAATGTAATGCACTACATACCTTCATGAAAGGACTCTCCTACTTATTTGGAAGAAAAATAAGACAAACAACACCTGTAGATTTGGTAGTAATAAAAAATGAACTCACACTTCATAAATCTAAAGAAAATAGGGATTCTACTGCATTACATTGCATACCTAGTCCACTTATTTTTTTACTTCAAATGGAAATATAAAAAACTACATGGAAATTATATGCTACTTTTCAAAGAAAAAACACTTGCATACTATTTTTTTACCATGGCATTGTCTAGAAGTGCATAGGTGGTGTCTGTTGCCATCTTTTGTGCTGGGAAAAACTTTAGTGTGGCTATCAGTTAAGACAAATAAACTATAATCATGGAAAATAACTCACCAAAATGCATCCTCCACTGACCTTGCTAAATATCTTACATGTCTTTGTGATTGCCTAAGGAATTAGAAGAAATATATACCAAACACACCTAGTTCATTGGCTGCATGCTAAAGCTAGTATCTCCTCTTTAATATTAACTAGGAAATATTTAAAAAATGATAATCCATCTAACAACATATAGACATAATTTCCATAATTCAAGAATAGCCTCATGTTATTAGTTGATGATGTCAAGCAAATAAAAATAATAGTCTATGATGAAAACAATAGTACCCATCAGGTACTAATAAAACCATTATTAATGTCATTTTATTAATATTTAACTACAAAAATGGACTAAACCTCTCTTAGACTTAGATCCATATGTTACACTTTCCCTTAGGAATGTTTACTCAACTTTATGGTTATAATAAGTATACCCTACATAAGAGGTTACAATCTTTCATCTATATTAGAAGACATAACTCTTCTCTTTGGACATAGGAATGCAGGTTAAGGCATGAACACTAAAAAATTATAACCTCATAATTATATTAGTCCCTCATTTTTGGTTCTTACCTATTTGGTGAACACCATGTGTATAAACTTCAATTAAACCTATGCTCAAGATTAGATGGAAAGCATGATGAATGATCTCTTTGTGAAGAGTCAAATAAAACCACATGTATTAAATTTCTCTAGTGTGTATAATATTATAGATATCTCCATGATCTCTACCATGAAAGGCTAAGGGTGTGATCCACACCCATACAATCTATTAGATCATTGAGGCCATAATAAAGTTATATCAGTCTCGTATAGATCTGTTTAACTCTCTATTGAAGCAATTTGAGGTTATTGTGAATGTTAAACAAACTCTAGAAAAGTTTCATGTGAAATTATTTAATCCCAATCTCACTCAATCCATTAATTTTAACAAGGTTGATAGTAAATATTAATATTACAAAACAACCTCAATGCAAATTCAAAATTTTTATATAATAGATGAAAAACAACCTCTGTGGCTTAGATATCATAAATAGTTTTAATTGTGTGATTGTGTTCCTTAAAAATGTTATATATTTCCTTTGTTGTGTTCCATTAGATTACCTAAACAAATATATTTATTATGTTTTGGACTGACAAGTACCACCTTTTACTCATAAAAATACTCCCATCCATGTACTCCAAAGTAAATTAAAAATATATATATGTATTTATTTTTAATTTTATATTTTTAAAAATAATATATATAACCAATATTAATTTCAAAACTTGATAAAGTGAATTAAATTTTTGAGAAAATATAATTCCAATAAAATTATTGAAATGAAGTGAAAATAATAGATACCTACATATGAGGTATTAAACAAAAGGGCCTAGGGTTGTGCCGATAATTGGAAATATAATTAAATGGCTTGAGCCTAGTTGTTATGTTGAAAATTTCAAAATGTTGATTTAAAAAATAATAATAGTTTTAATAACATTCACTATATACATTATATGTGGAACCAACTTCACTCCCAACCCCTTTTCCCCCAAAAAAAAATGGGGTGACCCTCTTAAGTGTATGTGTCTTAGATTTCAATGCCCAAAAAATAATTCCTTAAATATTTTATTAATATTGAGTACTCATATTAAAAACTTAGAGAAAGAGATATGCAAAATTTTATCATCATAAAATTACTTTAATATGAAAAGTACAACTCATAGTTACCATAATTTACTTTAATGGGCTTTGAATGGTAAAATATATACATTTTTATCCTAATGACTAGAACCTCTATAATTTATTTTGTATATTTCAAAGAGAAATCATGACCAATTGATGGGATTTGTTAAATCATGCCCTTGTTCAATATGTCTATGTTGTGCACTACAAAGTTTCGACTAAGCTAATGTTATTTTATGCCAATCTCAATCTCACAACATTATGTAAAGAGGTTTTGTTGGAAAAGGGCTACATATTTTATATAAAAAATAATCACCACTACAAATTAATAAAACAAAAGCTCATGAACATAAGATAGAGAGGTAAACCAAATTAAATAAACCTTAAAAAAAAAAAGTTAAGATAGTAAATAGTATTAGAAGAATCAAAATCATATAGATCAAAATTATTTGTAATGTATAAATTGTAGTATTGAAGTAAAAAAAGTAAAACCTACAAAACAACAATACTTGAAGAAAGGGCAACTCCATTACTTATAACAATATCAACAAGACCAAACTTTCTAGAAATAAAATGAGCAACGAATCCCACTAAAATTATTGTTGCTTAAATCTAGAAGTTTCACATTAAATAACATGTTTAATATATCAAATAATAATTTTATTAAAACATATAAATGACAAAGAACAAAAATGCATACAACATGTAATATTATTAGACTTTCAACGAATGTTAGAAAGAGAATTTTATCTATCATAATGGATAATTTATCTATTTAATGGCACATATATATATATATATATATATAATTAAATTAGGTTAATTTAGGTTGACTTAAGACATGTAATTGAGATGTATTTAGTAGATTAATTTTGCATGTCATAAGGGGTGAAGTTCATATTTATTTATAGGAATCATTGAGAATTTTTTAAATCTATTTTTAGTGCTTCTTGCACAACCATGTAATTTTATACACTTGTCGTTTGAATACCTACAAGGTTTGTGTACAATGCAACTTGAGGATTTTTGCACAACATTAGTTTCATGCATATAAAATTTTTGCATCACTTCTCGAAATAAAATATTTCACCTATCCAAAATATTTCACACCACCTTATTTGTGTGAGACACTTCATTTCAGCATATGGACTCATGAACATAGCAAAGCCTATGCTATATCTCATCCACCCTATGTGGATTTTTTTGTCATGCTAGATCAATGTGGATTTATAGATGGAAATTATTAGGTCAGTGACATATTAGGGAATACCTTAGAGTAACCATCCAACTAAACAAGTCAATTATCACACATTTAGAAGAAAATCAACTTTTTTATGGGAAGAAGATGAAAAGACTTATAGTTATGTTATTTTTATAAATATCAATAATTTTAACTACCTTCATATATTCTTTGCATAAATATGTAATAGATGCATCTAAATAAAGGCTGATGATATACACAAGCATAGTGATATAAAATATGCTTTAGTATCTAACCTTTCTTACATGCATTGTATTCACACCTTTAGTTTAGATAAATCAAATAAATTATGGATTGATAATATGAATGTGCACTCATAGTCTTTTTGTAGTATTGTTAGACTGTATATTTTTCCCTATACATTCCCATTGAATATAAGCTATATTTTCTTACTAGTATTAATCTTTTGACTACTTGAATTTGTGTTGGTTTACTTTTTAGAAGATAACACAACATGAAAACTTCATAGCCTCAAATCTTATCTCTAAGTACAAGGTTGGCCCCTACATATAATATCTGAGGCCCTATGGTGTTGATCATTTGTATCATTGAATATCTCTTTTATATCCTTGTAAACATCCAAGCAAAACAAGAGAAGGAAGGATTACTAGTCGAACCTATTTCATCCTACCCAAAAGAACTCTATTGAGAATGTAATATGGGTAACACCTTGAAGAAACCTAAGGTAGCCCCATGCATCCAAAATATAATTACTATTTCCCTATTAACATAGATCACCAAAATATTTGGCTAATTCTATGAGTTTATGATGGAGCTCAACCTAAAACATACAAACTCTCTCTTTTAGTATGCTTAATAGCAATTTTAGTAGTGTTATCGAGTTTGAATTTATATTAGATTGTTGCATTTGTTTTTAGTGGGCTTAGTATGTCCTATTTAAATTCTATATGTTAGTAATATATACTTGATTTTATTAAATCTAATAAATTTTACCTCATGTTTCTTAATTGTATGATATAGTTCATCAAAGGATTTAAATTTACCAAACATGATTTATTCTTAAAGAGGACTAAACAAGATTTGAGTAAAAATGTATTGAATTTTATTATTATCCATTTGATTTTTAATTTTAGTAAGCATATTCTTGTATCTTATAAAATACTCACTAAATATATCATTTGGACCTTGTTTGAGCTTTAAAATTTTAGCATAAGATAAATTTTCACCAATATTTAAATAAAAATTGCCAAAAATTGATTTTCCAAAGGATTAAAAGTTATAATTTAATGGAAATGAAGATCATAAAACCATCTGCATAATTTAGACAAGTTTTATGGAAGGCATGTAAATGCTATATAGGATCACCCTTGCCTTCATAAAAAGGAAGCTTGGGAGACATAAAGTTATTTAGAAGAATATAGGATGCAATTTGAGGAGTCAAAGGGTTATGAAATAAGGTATAATAATCTAAGGGATAACATGATAAATGGTTTGCTTTGTATTAAATAGTTTGCATTATAAGATAAGAAAGGTTATCTTAAAGGAAGTAATGGTTATAGTAATGGGAATGGTAAAGGTGACTAAAGGTGCATAGGTAGGGATATATGAAATGTTAGAAGTAAAAACATTGGAAATACTAGTATAATATGATTTATTAAGTTTATTTCAATCTACATATATAAATTAATCCATATTTTTTGGATGTGACCAAGTATAATATCAAATTTTAGCATGATTGGCTTGTGTAACAAGTTCATAAACAAGGGCCATGATGTGCATATAAAGATGATTAAGGGCAGGTACTAAGACATATTATGAGGATAAATGTAGAACATAGGCTTCCTCTTGTTTCCAATTCATTTAATATCTAAAAAAACTAAACGAGTAAAAAGATGATAGGATAAGGTAGAACAATCACTTGGATGAAGAAAAAGAGGTAAAGTGTTAAAGTTAGCTTCTTTAATTTATTTAGATTTGACCCATGAAAAGACATAATGAATAGCATGTTGGATAGACATTGAGATACTAAAAGTAACTTCAATATGATATGAAATACATTTAAAAAAAATGTATATGTTAGACCCATGATTGATGAAAATGAAACAAGAAAATCTAATAATTATGAAAATAATGCAAGCAAAATATCAAGGATAAATAGTGATATAGGAAAGGGTTTGATTGATTTTTAGGGTCTCAAATATAATTCTTACCTCATTGACTAATTTCAACCACATGTTTTATATTGATAAGTTATACCAAGGTAGAACCATTCATGTATCCCACTAACACTAGTTTTGAGGGTAATTTGAAAATAACTTCCCTAGGAGATAGGATCCTCTCAAGTGCACTACAAATATGAAAAATTAAAAATGATTCATATTGGTGTAAACAAGGGGATCCTAAGTGGTTTTTATATACCTTGAGGTACATGGAAACTAAATTCCATGTTTATATATGTATTATGGATATGAGTATTACAGTAAAACTTCTCATACCACGATATATGTAAAGAGAACACTGTGTAGCCCTTCATGATAGTAGTTAAGTAGTTTAAAAATTATTGGAACACAGTTTATAAAACAAATAAAATAAAAATAAAAATAAATTAAAAGAAAGGTGGAATATGTTTGAATATAAAAACAACAAAATTAAACCCCAAGTCTAAGGAAAGAGCCTTTGTGTTGGTATATATCTAAGTGACAAGAGAAAAAATTCAGTGTCAAATTACTCCAAAGTCAAAAAATATAAATTTTTATGTTACAAATCATATCCAAGGTTGATAATTTTATTATTTAGGTGTCGTAAATTTTTATAATTAAACTAAAACCATAAGCCAAAAATCAATAAGCATAAGAAGTGTTATAACTAAAGTAGGGTCATCAAAAATTTTACATTAGAATTAATTATGAATTATAATTAACTATAATTAGAAATTTAAACTATTAAAATATGATCTAGAATAATATATGAGAAAAAATATAATAAATACAGAGATCCACAAAATTTGCAAATTGTTAAAAATAGAAAACTAGGGTTACTATTAGAGAATTATCCTTGAAACTAATTTTTTACTATATTGACTTTACGTAAGTTGTGACTATATTATAAAACCTATAAAAATAGATTCATAATAAAATAGTGGCTCATTGTATGTTGGGATATTTTTTGAGGAGGAATACATGAGTGCAGTGTGTTTTTGTCTGGTACTACAACTTTGTCTTGCCAAACTGTGTATTGGATCTATAAATATGAGTTTATTCAGATGTATCTGAATGCATTTTTTTTTGTGTGGACCTCAAATTTATGTGTGGAAGACATTTAAAATAAAAAATCTAGTCTTACACAAGCATACAAAAGGAGATAAAATGTAAAAGGGGGAAAATAGGGGAAATGGGAATGGCTAAACTATTCTTATAAAACCCTTTTTTGATTGAGTGCTACCTACATAGCCAAAAAGACCTCAATCCTATGTAGTTCCCCTTTTAAATAATATTGTATGCAAGCATGTTACCCTTAGGAATTACCAGAAGTGTTGAAAAAATTTGAATTCTAGTAAAATTGGGTCAACCCATACATATTGAAAATTTTCAAACATTTCCTTATGTTCTAAAGGGTCTCATATGTCTTTAAACATCTCACCTATCATTGTTCTAGCCTTGGTGTAAGCCTATCTTCCTTGTACTTACCTAGTCAACCCAAGTCAACTCTGGTTAAACATGGTAATAGGCTAAAATTATTCTATCAATGTCCTAATATGGTCATTAAAGTGTTTTCAAGTGTTCCTAATTCATAAATTTGCCCTTTTCCATGCTCTATATGCAAAAAATGCCTTTTGGTCACATTTTTGGCTCATTAAATGACTTATATAGATTTTTCAAAGAAAAATATTTGTCACCAAGCAAGATTATAATGTGGAAGAGGTCATAATATGTTAATAAGTGGTTATAGGTAGTCAAAAAGCAATTTCATGCACAAAAATAGGGAGGTTTCTTTAAAAATAGGCCCTTAATGGCACTTGTATAGACTTAAGAAGTCCATCTTTAGCTAAAAATGCGGGCCTAGTGTCCATTGATTTCCCTAAAGTCTTCACTATGCTTGGTGTGCAAATAAAAGGTTAGATAAATTAAATTTTGCTTATGCTCCTTCTTTCTTGCCTTCACAAGCCAAGAAGGGTCCACTTTGAATGTTTGGTACAATTCGTATAGATAGATTTGGAGGGAGTGATCTTGGGAGTTGAGAGGGGTATTAGTTATCTTCAAATCCATGGAAAGGAGTTTAAGTTTCATGGCTCTTCCTTTATGACCTGTTGCTAAGAATCCAGATAGCTTCTTAGGCTTATGCATTCAAGAGGGATATAAGTTAGCACATGTTTCTTCCTTTTAAAAATCTATGGAGCTATATAATTTTTATGGAGTATTTAAGGGTTTGAATAGTTACTCTCCATGGTGTTTTCATCACCCAACTCTCTCTCCCTCTTGAGGTCCTTGGTGGAATATTCCTAGCTTATGTTTGGTATTCAAGCTTGCAGTTATGGATGCATAACTTGTACTATGGTGAGTTACAAAGGCTCCATGGGGATGTTTTGGTGTTCTCTAGTCCAAGATAGTTTAATGTTTTCATTGGATGATCTATGAAGTAATAGGTCAATGTCCTTCCAAGTGCATTGCCTACCTTTCATGCTCACTACCTTGTCTATAAAATAAACACCTATAGGTGATGGTTGCAAAGATACTTGGAGTTGTACTGAAGAGCACTAATTAGGTTTAAATCATTCTCAAGGTTGGTAATACAATTTTTGATATGGAAATCATGTTAGAATTATTGATAAGCTAGTCTATCCATAAGAAGTGATCCAAGTAAACAATGTTGAACTTTGAGACCATTTTCCCCAAAATGGCAAAATAGTGCACCAGCACTTTTGTGAAATTTAAATAAAAGTGAGGAGCTTAGTTTTGAGGAACCTTGGTACATTAATTCAGTATCCTCTACCATAAACAATATCCCTACTAAGTTTGAGGGGGAGATGACAAATGGAAATTAGTTTTGAAGGGCTTAAAAGTGCATCTTTATACACTGAGTTTAGATCATGTTATCTATAGGTATAGCTTAAGATGGCTTTTGATAACTTCAAGGAGCAATATTTAATGGAACCCCAAGCAATAATTACAAATATAGTATGATGATTTAAATTTAAATCAAATCCATCAAGGAAAGGTTGAGATTGAGCATTATACATGCCTATGACCACATATCGACCCTATCAAGCATGAAAATGACACCTACAGGTGTCTCAATCCATTCAAATAAGTATATTGAAGAGGGAATCATTTGTGCATGTTTTGTGTGGATTTTAGTCTATAAAAAGTGATTTTTAGGTAACACCAATATTGAGAGTTCAAGGTAAAGTCAAAAGACCTCTTTTCTCACTATAACCACCCTAGTTAAGCCCTATCTCCACCTACAACAAGGTCTTAGGAGGAAGTGTCCTAGTGAAGGAAAAGGGGAATAGTTTTGAGTTCCAATGGAACAAGGGGTTAAGAAAAAATGAAACACATGTGGTATAAATTAAAGAGAATTTCAATTATTTGATGAATATCATGATATAATGAACAAAATCCCTTTTTTCATCTACAATTGGTATAGGGCTAAATATCCCATGATAGACAGTAAGATGAGAGGGGTCTTAAGTGAGGTTATAAAGATCATTTAGATTTAAATCATGAATATCTAACATGTAATGAAGGATATAAAATGACTGAGTGATCCCTATACATTATTCTAAGGTCAAAACAAGGCAACAAAATCCTACAAGAGTCATCAAGCAAGGTTATCTTGGTCAACAGGGTAAAGCCTAGTCTTGTTATTTTAGGAATAGTTAAGGTGTTTAGGGAGACCAAAAGGTTATAATTGTGTTTGTAGAAAATAAAAAATGATGATAAAAGGTGAATATGTCCATTAAAATGAGCATATATCAAATCAAGGGTATCCAAATAATCAAAACATAGTCAACTCTTGAAGTACCCTATACAGCCTATCTTGAAGAGGTCTACCATGGAATTTAAGTAGGTTAGGTGGTCAAATCATGAAATTAGGAGCTCAATTTTTGTGTACAATATCATTGTGAGTTGGAAAAATCCATCCAATATTATTTTTTTGAGAAAATAGGGGAAGTGCCCTCTGTTTTGTCTTAGATAGAGGGCATTTTTCCTTTGCACAAAACCTAAAACTATGGAATAAGAGAAAATAAATGAACTAAAAGCCTAAAATACCTTATGTGAAGGTTTCAAAAGTTGAGATATATCCAACACAACATGAAGAACCTTTTTAGGTAAAAAGGAAACCAAATAGGGTAGTTAGGTAAGGTACAAGCCTAACCCCAAATGAGAGATTACTTTCAGTTCTAAAATTTGGAAAGAATTCTAATTCATTAGAGAACATTCATGGAGGTAAGAATGATGTGCTTAAGCCATATCAGAATTATAGAGGGTCAGTAAAGAGGTTTGAACTACAAAGTTGCAGGTAAGGTCTACTAGACCTAATATGAAGCCTAATGCCTAGAAGAAGTCCTATCACTTCTTAGACTAAATGGACATTTATACCATGTGGGATATGTTCCTTGGAATATAATAGAGGTGATTTAACCTTTAACTCATATAAAAGTTCATCAAGAAGCCATTTCTTAGCTTGAAATTCACTTAGACCCTGCAATATACTTGAAAAGCCCAAGTGGCCAAATTGAAATGCTCAAACCATCCATGAAGATTTTAATGGAGACTCAATGTGTTCAAGGGTGTTATTTAAGGTCTCTAAGAAGCCCTCAGTGGCATTATTTTATAAATTCAACATGTCATTTATATGAACAAATGCTAAGACTTAAAACTACTAAAAAACCCTGACAAAACCCCAACTCAAAACCAATGGAGGAGATAAGGTAAATGGAGTATCCAAATGGGGTGTAGAAGTAAATTAGATTAATTGAAGATATATATTACTCTCCAAGGCCTTGCCCCATGTGATTGAATTGTACTACACCTATATGAATGGTGCACAATAAGGATTTATTTGATAGATTTATGTGTTTTTTAGGTATGGAGAAACTTTAGATGATGAAAATAATTTTAGGAGAGAGATTAGGACTTTTAATATGTCCCCATGTTCATCTATTGAGGTATCTAATCTCCTAATTATGTCTGTTATCTTCCTCATCTCAGCCAGTCTAGTGAGCGAATAGTGATCACTTAGTGAAAAAGATGAGAACTCCAATTGGGAAACCTTTTAAGGCTTGATTCATGAACCTGGTGACTTGGAGACTATTAAAAAGTGTCATCCCTACTTTTTCATAAATTGGGTTTAATAATTTTAAGCATTTTGAGTGCCAAGTGTGAGAGGTGCATGAGAGAGAATTATTTGTAAATATTTAGGATGATTTCTCATGGCCAGGGGAATATGAATTATTAGAGACCACTCCGATGCCTATGGATGCTTTTTATTAACCCCTCCCCCTTAGATAAATCATCAGACATGTCCTTATTTAGTTGTGAGGTAGTATAGTGAAGACAAATCATGAGGGTAGTTTTATATGCAAGCAATAGAGCATCTACACCACATTTAGAGGAGTTTGATATATTGAGAGACATTTGTCCTTGTTTTCCTTGTAGTAAATATCTCATTCCTAATGACATGATATTTTTATTCCATTTTATTTCTTGATAAATTATCTTAGTGACTCTTGAACTTCACTTTCTCTCTCTTCTCTCAATTCCTATATATACTAGATTTTTTGGCTTTTGTATAGATCTCTCCACCTGAGTATGGTGAAGCCCTACTAAAATTTTACCTTGGACTAATAAATAATGTTTTTTTCAACTCATTCATGAATTCATTAAGTTCATGTTATGGTTTTTGGTCCTGTACAAGTGTATTTTGCTTACCTTGACATGTTATCCTTCCTAGTGCCTTATGTAGTTTGAAAACTCTCTTTTGTAGGTAAAAAAAAGTGTCTAATGGAGATTAAAGATGTAGTGAGTATTCTATTAATTATTTTTTATAGAATACCTATTGTCTACTCCTACTCTAAACTCTCTTCAAGATCCCATGCTTGAAACATTGATGTAGAAGAAGAAATTTTAGTTTGATGGATGAAGTGTATGTGTAGTTTTCCTTTTGGATTCAAGTGCATTGCAAGTGGTGTGAGTAGAAAATTTATTTGGTGCATCACCTCCTTATATAAGTTTATTTTAGGCTTCTTAACCCTTTTCCTCATAAATTAAAGTGTGTAAGTGGTACATTAAGGAAACTAGCCCAAATCTAGAGACTCACCTCAAATGTGGGTCACCCACAGCCCTAAGGTGTTTCCATTGTGCCACTTGAATGAGGAGAGTTGAATCATATCTTCAAGGGGTGAAATTTCAAGTGAAAACACCACCTTAATAATAAAATATATGTTCCAAGGGGTGAAATTTCAAGTGACAACACCACCTTAGGGCTGGGTCACCCACAGCCCTAAGGTGTTTCCATTGTGCCACTTGAATGAGGAGAGCTGAATCATCTCTTCAAGGGGTGAAATTTCAAGTGACAACACCACCTTAATAATAAAAAAATGTTCCATGCCTGTCTGACCCTATAATACTAATATTATCATGCCAATTTTAAATGAATCTTTGATAAACATGAACTACAAAGTGAACCCATTTCCAAGTATTTAGGATTAATCTCTTAATCAAAGACTCATATTAAGGAAGTAATGAAATCATTTGATGATACTTCAACATATACATAATAAATACATGATTTATAAATTCATCCTTATAAATATTAACATGTCTTAACATATCTTGAACATTCTCTACAGTTTAAATTTATTAAAGATAAATGTCATAAAAATTCAAAGGCACTAGCCCTAGAAAATGAAAATAATTACCATCCTTGTATATATTATAGAGGCTATCAATATAAATAGGTCATTTTTTTCTTAGTACTATCTTTTGATCGGAGTTACAACTAGTTCTGGGGCACAATCTAGGGGCATAGTCCTTGAGAGAACTATTGAACATTTATAAATGGCTAAAACTTTGATCACATCTAAAACCATAAAGTAAATAGACACATCCAACCTATGAAAATTGAATTTGGGTGGGGATGAGCACAACCAAACCACTTTACCAATCCTTCTACATCTCATTGGCAAGATAATGAGGTCATTAAATTCAATGTTATAAATTAATTTGATTATTATTTTAACCTTTTAGGATTTAGTGAATTATATATTATGCTTATTAAAGAGCTTAGTAGACTAAATTGGGGTAATAATATGCATTAAATATATCCATTTATTTGTTACATAATTGAATAAATTTGACCATTCTAAAAATAGTAGTAAATAGTGTAAGCAATAATTTAGCTAGAAAATAACTGAGATGGATGATATAGAGGTTAGAAACTAAGGTAGAAGCCAGTACATGAGTGTTAAAAATAGGATCCTAGTGTCAAAACCCCTCCTAGATAATATAACCCTAGTTAGATATTAATGTAATTATTATAAATGTGGTGGTAATGTCCTTCTATTGGTAGTAGTGTCCTTTGTGTATGATTGTCCCAAGCTTTTGGGTGCACTTGTGTATGGATATTTGAGATATGTTCCTACCTACATAAGTTTTGAAACCTTGTAATTGACTATTTTGATTGAATTTATGAGCAAACCCTAATCCTACATATTACTAGGGCATCCAGTTGATATAATATAAAAAGTGTGTTTCTTAGTGGGGTAGGTTGTACATCTTCAACACCCTACTATGATGAGAGTTGCCTACATATCATTACTACAAGGAGGGATCACACTCAATGTAGTTCTCTTCACCTAAGTGTTAGTTCAAGTGCAAGTGAAGCTAGTCTGATAGTGTCCTTGAGTGCATTGAATGTGATTGAGATTGGAAATATGGGTAATCTAAGCTTAGGACTATTATAGATGGTAGTTTGTAAAAGTAGGTCAGAATTGGGATTGATAACCTTAATTGTGCACAACTTATTCTAAGTTTGAATTTGTATTTTTCATCTAATTTCCATCTAGTCATTAGAGGGATAAAAGTCATGTATTTATACTATTTTGATGCTTGTTGGGTGCTAAAATATGTCTAGGTTGACCCTAGGAGGTTCTATATTTCAAAAAATCTCTATTTGTGAAAAATAGAGGGAAAAGACATTAACACCATTATTAAGACACTAGCACCATGTGGTGCTAGTGTGCTTATTATGGTGCTAGTGTCTAAATGTCATAACACTAGGTAAGAAGGGCCATGATAAATAAATGAGGGTTTGGGACTACTTTACAGATGACTAAGGACACCTATGGTCCACACAAAGGCTAGATAAGTATGATAATAGGATCTAAGATAGGTTTAGTGATAATCTAAGGATATGTAGTCTCAAGTAGCACTCTTAGCACTCAAATACCACTTTTAGGTGATTAAATTTCCCCCTTATTTATTCTATAAATTTAAAAAAGTGAAATGACTAGGATAAAGGAAAAATAATTATACCTGGACTTACCTAAAAGGTGAAGCCCATGAAGTTGCATCTGAATATGTGAAGCATGCTTAAATGCATGTCCTACAAGTGAAACATGCATAGAATAGTCCTTAATTATGAGATATCAAAATCAAAGACAAAGTTGAGTAAATAAATAATTTATTAAAGGGATAAAAGAGAGGAAATTAATGAATACACCTCATTAGGTACATGAACCAATACATAAAATATGGTGGCAACCTATGTATGTATAGTGATCAATTATTGAATGTCTTAAACTGAGCTGATGGATTTCTCTATCATCATGTGTGGGTCACTCAAGAACTCAATTCAATTTGTAATTCATCATTTCCCACCCCTTCTTGGTGGATCATTACTTGTGAATAGCTTGGATTGGACTGATGGTATGTCCAACCCTCTCATGTAGGTGGATTAAGAACTCAAGTATGATATGACTCCATCATTTCCCACCCATGTGTAGTAGATGCATTTAAAATTAAAATTATGTGATTTAACTAAAAATTTCTAACTAGGTATGTTATCTCTATAGCCACTTGGGTGTATTAGGCAGCTCTGGGCCACTCAAGAATTCCATCCATTGCAGATGGAGTAAGGAATGAAACTAGTGTGCAACCAAGAATATGATGTAAAGTCTATACAACATAAAAATCAACATGAAATTTATCATTCCATATGATTAATTGGTGTGTAAGTGAGCATATAGAAATAATGTGTTGCATACATGCCCCCAAATTTGATATCTAAGCATATGGATTTTGGATTGAGGTTTAATAATATGTATCTAGGTATTTAAATTGAAAATGGGAATGGTCATGCCATGCATGATGCCCCTAATCTAAGCAAATTGGTATGAATTTGAGATAAATAGGTATGAATCTAAGCAAAACTAATAAATCTATAATTAAACCTATACAAACATGTATTGTACATGTCACACTTTTCTAGCCAATTTGGGTTTTTTTTCAAACTGAGGCTATTAGACAGTAATGCCATGTCTTAGAAAGTAGCACCATTATTGAAAATGTGGTTCTATTGTCCTAATTTGGGCACAAATGTCCTTCTAGTCTAATTTTTATGTAACTAAGCTTATCTTTATGTCACTATTTTCCCACTATGTTTACCTTAGTCTAATTTTCTATAATATGAGCCTGTGTGCTAAAAATGTATTGTGAATGCATTATAGGAGCCTGATCTCTGTGACAAACCCTTGTTAATGCCCCCTCTTTTGATGTGAGTTGGAGAACCTATACAAGAATTGTCCTCAAAATAAAATTTTCTACAAGATGTGTGTTAGCTTGAGCATATATGATAACTAAATAATATTCCAATATAATGTGCATACATAACATCATAATGTAAGATAAACTAAACATAACATTGTGATGTATGATGTATGTCATGTCTAGTATTCACAAGGTTATCAAGATAGATATTAAAGTGTATGTAAAAATAAATCTAAGTAAAAAATAGGTAGCTACCTAGGAAGATTGGGCATGATGTCCATCATGACACCTAAGTAGGAAAAGGGAGATGCATGAGGTCCCTCATGGCATCTAAAACTAGAATGTGTAACAAGCAAGAGAAAATTGTCATGGCCATGATACATACAATAAATCATACATACAACACACATGAGGCATATAAAGTAGGCTAAAGGGACATAATACAAGGGACATGGGAACATGTCACTAAATCTAAGAAAAAAAGACATACAAGGACATGTTCAAATGTACATAAGCATAAACAAAAAAAAAATTGGCATAGAGCTACATAGAAGGACATGTTCAAATGTTTGCATACACAATCAAGAAGGCAAACACAATATCATGGGCACATATCCAAAGCATGCATATTGTGAAAAGAAGTGATGTAGATCCAAGGAACAATGGAATATTCAAATTCCCTTGAATAGAATAAACATAAAGATACAATCAAGTCTAAACTAGGTAAGCTAGAAATGAAATTATGCATGAATATGTAATAAAAATATGTCTAAGATCTAGGATGTATATATACAAAGTCTGAAGTAGTAATAGGTAGAAAAAATTTTGAGTAGTCAATATTAAGATATAATAATTCTAAAGCTGTCATGTAGAGTATATAAATATATAACCTGGTAGTTGAAACTATGTATAGGGTGCCCCCATGTGGGTGAATGTGTCAAATTAGGAGCCCATGTCTTAGTTTATAATCCCCTAGTGGGTAGATAATAAAAAATCTAGATTAGTATATGGACCTAAGTCCTGTAGCAATCTATAATCACTTAACAAGAGCAAGTGAAGCATGTATGTATAATAAAACTAACTATACTGAGATAACTAGCATATGTAGTGTTTGGAAAATATAAGAAATGTAAATGTATAAATGCATACAATATATAATTTTATGTTTTTTGAGTAATTATTTGAATGTTTTTGTGTTTTTGACATGTTATACTTTTTTTGTATGTTATAAATATAATATATGTAAAAGCAACATGAAAATGAAACTATATATAAGGAGCAATCATGAATGAGACTATGTACAAGAAGGGAGTAATAATACTAACTGATGAGTGTCATGGGAGACTCACTATCAATGTGGCTTGTGTGAAATAAAGGAGCTTTGATCATGTATGTTGTTTTAAAGGGTAAATGTGGTCCTAAAATCTACTATACTGAGTGATTTATATATGGCCCTACCTATGGAGTGATTCTAGGAATCTGTGACACTGACTGTGGTGTCTTGTGAACTATAGGGGTATTAGGGACCCATATGGTAGAAGATATTATAAGTGTCATAGGTACACTATTATAAGAACCTAAATAACTCAATAATACTTATTTTAGAAGAAAATGAGGAAATGGAGGCCCTCTAAAATTTGCAACATATCTTTGACATAGGGTTCTCTAATAATGGTCTATGTGGGATAGTATGCATACATGTCAATATTATATGAGTAAACCTCACCTACACTTATGGATCCATTTAACTTTGTGGCATATTGATATGAACTATGCTTGGAGCTATAACTAATAATTATGTTGCAACTGGTAACTATGATTTAACTAGTAATATTGTTGTAACTAGAAATTATGTTGTAACTAGTAACTCAAATGTAACTTCCTATGGGATAGGTAGAGGATATTCATATGGAAGATCCTCAACTATGACCACTTTATTTTCATGTATATGTTTGAGGCATATATGCATGGTATATGTGATGGATCATAACTATTATATCTATGGCTTACCTAATAACATGTCAAAGATGCTTGTACTTGGTACTACTAAGAATCTAGTTGTCACATGTGTTGGTCCAACCTGTAGTAAAAGTATAATATCCCAAATTGAGCTCTGAACATGGCCATTGAAACCACTGATATCTATGTCTATAATATATATATCCATCTTTGAATGCGCCAAATGTTGTATAAGTATGATAGTGCACATGTTAATACTTAACTTGTTGTCCATCATAATACTCTAGATAGGATGATGATCTATATAGTCTCATACAAAGAGTGCATATAAATCTATATCATCATAAAAAATATCCTACTTTGAGAAAGTGAAGAGTGGTCTAGCTAGAACTATAGTATGGTACACACTAATGATATAGTGTAGTGGGTGTGTCTCCTCTATAGTAGTGTGATACAATGCTGGTGGTGAATGTGCCTAATAAGTGTAGTGAACACCTAAAGTGTTCCTTACCTCATTTTTTATATGCTTGGGAAATGGATCTAAGAATATTTCCAATGCCTTAGCTTTTATTTTTTGTACTTTGAGTAACTATATGAGTGTGCCCACATTAATAATGTTAGCCTCGATCAAATATTATATATTATGTTTCAAACTAATGTATTTATTTGTTATATGTCATGGTGCCCTATGATATTCATAGAATGCATTAGAATCATAGTTATTTATAATATTTCATGTCATATAAACCTCTTTGATGAGAGGGAGATATATGACATTGCATTCTAAGAGTTTTTGTAAAACATGTGTTGGTGATTGTATAAGGTTGGTGAAAAATCTACATGGAAGAGCTAATAAAACTAGGCAAGGAGATGGATTTGAAGTTTCATTGACTATGGGCTTTGAATCAATCTTATTTTTAATGGCCCTTACCTTGTATGGAGGCTTACTATAACTCTTAGTAGTTTATTTTGATCCACTGGTGAATTTCAGTTTGCCAATAAAGAGAAGCTTAACTTCTCTCTCTTTCACTATGTGGCATAAATCTGTGAAGGTTATAAACTTCTTAAATAATATAGCTTAATGTATTGTTGGTAGAAGATTATATTTGAATATGTCATGATGCTCTTTATCTACCATGGGTTAGTTAATTTGGTCAATATAGTCTTATATCGTAACATGTAATCTGCAATAGGCTCATTTGATTTTGGTTTCAATTATGCAATTTGAGCATATGATATATTATCACTAATGTTTATGGAGAAGTGTGATAAAAATATGTCTTCCAAAGAATTAAATGTGGTAATATCATAAAACCACTATAAGGCATAATCATTTAAATTGCATGGGAACAACTTAGTGAGGAGCCAATCAATAGATACATAGTCCATACATGACGCATAAAAAGATCGTAGATGGTTCTCTAGGTCACCCTTACCATCATACAATGTAATCTTAGGTGCCATGAATTTTTATGGCAAAGGAGTTATCACTATGTGATGTGATAAAGGTGTATGTAAGAGAACATGATAATCCAAGGCATGTGATGGCCTAATGGCTTTTTTCTCAAGATGTAACACCTTAGCCCACATAGTATGAACTTCCTACATAAGGGATTATACATTTAGAGTGAAGTAAATAGCCATAATATATGTAGCTATCACTAAAGGTTATTGAGTTACAATTTTATTTTGAGTTACAATTGGTTATTGTGCTGGCTGAGTTGGCCCCAATGTAGGTGTAAAAATATTATTAGATGGGGATGCAAAATATTAACCATTGTTTGATTTATACTTTATTTCCATTATGGCTTGTAGAATATATTCATGATCAAGGGGTTGTTCCCAAATTCTATCTCTAAATATCTATAGGATTTCATCCTTATTAACAATTATGTTTTCATTGTTAAATAGAGGGAGAGTATCCCAATTTACACCTTATGTATCATCTTGATCTTGATTATATTTCTAATATTCATATGCATTATCATTGACATCCACATAATTAGTATGTGGAGAATTAATAATGGGAGTTACACTCTTGTCCATGATATAATCTCAAATAGAAGGAATCTAAATGTTCTCAATAGGATAACCACCTAGCCTAGCACTTCTTCTTAATGGAAGAGAGATAGATTTTTTTATATGTAATATAGTAAACAAATTTAAATAAGATTGCTAAAACAAAATGTATGAAATTTGAAAAAATTAAAATAACCAATGAAAATAGGAAAAATAAGGATGCAAACCTTAGGATCATCTAGGGTTAGGGTTGGAACAATGTTCAAAGTAAGTCAGGTTCACCAAATATTTTAACTTTTTAGGACTTAGTGAATGTAAATCTTGTGTTTGATAAATAAATGAGTAGACTAAATCAAAGTAATAATATGCAATAAATGCAACCACTAATTTTTTATAGAATTGACTAGCTTTGACATTTCTAAAAATAAAAATAAATAGTGTAAGTAAGAACTTAGCTAGAAAATAACTGAGACAAATGATCTTGAGGCTATAAATTGAGATAAAAGTTGGTCTGAGTATTGTAAAAAAGATACAGATGTTATAGCCCCTCATGGATAGTATCACCCTAATGGGATAGTAGGTCCATTATTAAAAATCTGGTGGTAGTGTCCTTATATTAGTTATAGTTTACTCTGTGTAGGACTATCCCAAGCTTTTAAGTGCACCTGCGTTTGGATTGCTGAGATCTATTCATGCATGCACAAGTTTTAAAACCCTATATATTACTTGTTTTGATTTAATTTATGAGATAACCTTAATCATCCATGATGATAGGGTAAATGGTTGATACAAGTTGAAAAGTGTGTTTATTAATGGGGAAGGTTGGACATACTCAACACCCTACTATGATGAGAGTTGCCTACATACCAATACTCTAACAAGGGATAAACCCTGATTTAGTCCTCCCCACATAAGTGCTAGTGTAATTGCAAGTGATGCTAGTATGATAGTGGCCCTAATCACCTTGAATGTGTTTGAGACTAGAAATTAGGGTAATCTAAGATTAAGACTATTGTAGATGATACTATGCATAAGTAGAGAAAAAGAGTAATTAATAACCTTGATTATGCACAACTTATTCTAAGTTTGAATGTGTATTTTGTATCTAATTTCCATCTAGTGTTTAAAGGGCTAAAATTCATCTATTTAATCTTTTTTATGCTTGTGTGGGTGCTAAAAGAGGTCTAGGCTGACCCTAGGAGGTTCTAGATTTGAAAAGATATATGTTTGTGAAAAAGAGATGGATAGGACATTAGTGCCATTATTGGGACACTAATTCCACATGGTTCTAGTGTCCTTATTATGGTGATAGTTTCCAAGTGGTATAACACTAGGTATGAAGGGTCAAGATCAAGAAATGAGGGTCTAAGACTACTTTAGGGATGACTAGGGGTGCTTGTGTCCCACACAAAGGCTTTTTAAGTGTGATAATAGGATTTATGATAGGTCTAAGGATAAATTGGGGATAGGTAGTCGCAAGTAGCACTATTAGCTCTCAAATACCACTTTTAGGTGATTAAAATTATAAACACAAAAGCTCAAATTATACAAAGAATGTTTAAACATGAGTGATTCTGCCTTCAAGTGTTTGACCATTTGTTTCAGAGGCATTAAATACCATAGCATAACACTAATATTATTAATATTTTACAAAGATATTTTGGTAGTAAATGTTTTTAAATAATCAACATAAAAAAATTAACCTCAATACAATACTTCAAATATGTACAATAGATGAATAACAACCTCTATGGCTCAAATATCATAAGTATTTTTTATTGTTAGACTATGTTCCTTAAAAATATTGTAAATTTCCCATGTTATGTTCCATTGGATTACCAAAACAATTATATTTTTTATTTTTTGGACTAACATATAACACTTTTTAGGTGGGAAAAAAACCCCATCCATGTATTTCAATCAAAAGAAAAAGAAAAATATATATTTTTAATTTTTATAATATATATATATATATATATAAACAATATTAAAGTGAAAATTAATAAATTTAGGTAATTTTTTATATGTCTATGTATCCACCTATAAATATTGACCTAAAATTTGAGGACCTATTGATTATGAGGGTTTGCCTTCTCATTGTAAAAACTACTTTGACACTGGCCTTTTGACATTGGACTGTAGGAGCTTCAAAATAAAGAGGGAAACCTCTTGGTGTAAATATTTCCTTCTTAAAATATTACTATGAATGGAGATGATATCGCGAGTTGTGCTTTAGATTCACCCTTGGATGATCAAGATGACACAGGGGAGGAAGTTATAATTGTAAATGAAGAGTCAGAAACCATAACTTATCCAAATCACATAGTGGAAAAAACCAAGGAAAAAAATACTTTGATTTCTAATAATAAAAATAATTTTGTTTCAAGTAGAATATTTCATGGAATTAGTTCATTTAAATTTTCTATCCTCTTCTCTCTTGAAATTACTCTCAATGACAAGGAGGATTGGATAGTCTAGTTTAGAGGGAAAAGCGAAGCCATTAAAAGGTCCCTGACCCAAATAATTCCCCCAAAATGGTGTCAATAAGGGTGGAAATTAGTGTGACAAATTTGATATTATATGGTAGTAGGTTTTTATTGGCTTGTTAATTTATGTATTTTTATCTGACATTTTCCCTATTTTAGTTATACTGCTTGTGTACAATCTTATTTCGTGTTTGTTTCTTGTTGTGTTTTAATGCTTATCTTTCTTTTTTCTTAGTATATGGGCCTGTCAAAACCCTCAATTTTACCCTAATTAAAAAATATTTACCTAAAAAAGAGCTATTAGATAAAAGTGTTGAGTAGGTGGGGGCACTAATAGTTGGGAAAATAATTAAATAGCATGGACCTAATTGCTATGTTGAAAATTTATAAAAAATTATTTAATTTTTTTCAATAGTTTTAATAATTATCCCTATATACATTCAATGTAGAACCTAACCCCCACCCCAACTTCAGACATTAAAAAAAGAAGTGCTCTTAAGTATATATACATGTCTTAGATTTCAATGCCAAAAGAACAACTCCTTAAACATTTTGTTAATATTAAGTAATCTTGTTTAAAAATTAGAGAAAGAGATGTGCAAATTTTGGTCATCATCAATTTACTTTAATGTGAAGAGAAGTACAATGCATATTCACCATCATTTAATTTAATGGGCTTAAAGTGTTAAAATATACACAATTCTATCCCAACTACTAGACCCTTACAACATTTGTTAGATATTTTAAAGAGAAAACATGCAAAATTATTGGTATTTGTGAAATCATGGCCATTTTCACTAAGTTCGTATTGTTTGCTACAAAGTTTTGCCTAAACCAATGCCATTATCTGTCAATCTCAATATCACAATATTATGTAAATAGGTTTTGCTGAAAAAGGGCTACATGTTTTATCACACACACACACACACACACACACACACACACACACACACACACACACACACACACACACACACACACACACACACACACACACACACACACACACACACACACACACACACACACACACACACACAAATAAATAATACCAAAAATTCAAGAACATAATTAACCAAGAATGTAAAAGAACATAAGAATAGAGAGGTAAACTAAAACATAGAAACCCTAAAAAATGAGTAAAGATAGTAAATGATATTAGAAGAATAAAAATAATATAGATAAATATTATTTGTAATGTATGAATCGTAATATTGAAGTATAAAAATTAAAACGTAAAAAAACAACAATAGTTGAAGAGAAGGTGGCTCCATTACTGAGAACAATATGAATAAAACCAAACTTTATAGAAATAAAACTGAGCAACCATTCCCACCAAAGTTTTCATTGCTTAAACCTAGAATTTGAACATTAAATAGCATGTTGGATATATTAATTAACAATTTTATCAAAACAAATATATGGTGGAGAACAAAAGTACATACAACATGAAAAATGAAATGTTATTGGAATTTTAAGGAAAGTTGAAAAGATAATTTTATCTATCACAATGGATTTTATATATATATATAATGGTATCCTTTTATCAATTATATAATTTTGTAGACAAAATTACAATACAAAAAATTACAAATTGAATTACAAATCATGCATAGGAACAAGAATCTTAAATAGTATATAGAAATATTAGTAATTGAATGTGCCACATGTTCTATATAACACCAAGAAAAATCACATTTTAAAATGCATAATTTTGAGTTTACATATTTACATATCTTCAACCATTGAAAACTTAGATGTATTTTTATGAAAAGTCATTTAGAGGGTAATAAAACTAATCCCACAATAATACGAGGAGATCCCAAGGTTCACAAATGTGCAGAAGTACAAATAATTTTGTTAATCTCAATAATAAACTTTAATCAAAGAATTAAAAGCATGCATATAGATATATCATTCTCATTGGAGAATGCCATGGATCAATTGGATCAAAGGATGCGCTAATGAGAGATACGAGACATGATTTGCATGAAGACAAATATGAGCAAACACTGTAAATTATGAAAATAAAAGAGATGATTGCAATAATGTATAAATGATGTAAACTCAATACACTACATGCATTACTTATTTATCAAAGATGTACATATAGGAGAGTATGTGTAACCTCCTCTAAGAATAGTGGTAACTTTCACCTAGAATAGTGGTAACTTTCACCTAGAAATACCCAGTCAACAAATAACTACTCAAGGGTAGTAACTACCACTAGCTAAAATAGTGTGGTCAAGTTTACACTTAAGCGAACATATCCCATAAGTATAGGGAAACTTCAAGTGAGGTGAAATATCTCGAGTAGGATAATATAAATAAAGGAAAATAAACTATACTCTAGCAAAACATAACCATTTTGTTATGTAGCAAAACAATGAGCGGGTGATTAACTATACTCAAAGAGGCTTGGACACCTGCTATGATACCAAATATAGAAATTAGTACATATTTAGAGAGAGCCCAAGGCACACAAATGTGCATAAATACAAATAATTTTATCAATCTCAACAACAAATGTTATTCAAAGAATTCAAAGCATGCATATAGAGATATCACTCCTATAATTAAAGAGGCTACTATAACTACCCTCCTCATAATAATCTCACCAATCTCTTATATTCATGAGTTTGTTGAACAATACAATACTCACGTACAATAATATTATTCCAAACTCCTAAAATACATAACAACATAAGTAACTTATTTACTTTACTGTAAATACTAATTACCATGGGAACACTAATTTACTAACAATTTTAACTTACCACACACATGCACTTACAAAATTGCTAAATGAAATGGAAAAGCTAAGTGGATACCCAGTATGTTTTTTACCAAAATAATCAACACATGGGTACACTCATAAGCACCACATTTCAAGCTTGTTCATTGAAAAGACCCTCTACCTCTACCACATTATATGTTCCTACATAATACATGGGCATCACCACAATGCATTGATATTGTTTCAGTCAATGTAATGTACAAGTGTCAAACCTAACTAGTTCACATTTTATTACATGAAAATAAGATCTTTCAAAAAATTTACATGCATCCATCAAAGTATAAAATCTTTCAAACAAGAAAAACGTCAAAAGCCCTTACAAGGAAACTAAGTTTAGAGAACCATAAGGACAAAGCCCAATTCAAAAAATATATCATATTTTAAAATACCTTTAAGACCCAATAATAACATATAAAAAATATATATATATATTTTAACATACAACCATTTATGGTTGTTCCATCTTCACAAAGAAAAAATTTACTCAATATAACAAAACAAAATATTTTAGCATACAACTATTCTTGGTTGTTCCATCATCTCAAAGAAAAATGTTACTCAATATAAACTAAAAATATACCATAACATAACAATAAAATTAGTATTAAAAAAAAGTATATTTATCTTAAATTAATTTTTTCTCTATGAAATAAAATTATGTCCAAAATTATTAAATCAAAATTAATAAGTCTAAACCTCATATAAACAAAAATATTAACAATGATCTTAACAACCTTAATTATAAAAAAGAATAATACCAATATTAATGTCCTTTTATTAATAGTTAACTACAAAAAAGGATTTAACCTCTTTTAAAGTCAGATATTTATAGTTTCTCATTTATATTGGAAGACAAAATGGTCAATGTTTAACTTTGTTTTCCGTTGTTGTGATAATTCCTATGATACATTGACTTCGTCTAGTCTTATGTTATTGTTTTAAATTTAAATATACATTTTCTATTTGTAATGTTATTTAACCTTTTTTTTTAAAGTTCATATTATTTTTAAGAGGACCAATGTTTTAGAGTGTGATGTCTTAGAGGACCTAAATTTAATGGTAGTATTTAGATTTTTTAGTCGTAAAATACAATTAATTTTTTCAAGAGATTATATTATATGAAAATAAATTTTTAGGAAAAGTGTAAAAAATTATAAATGATTATAATAAATATATATTTTGTTTTTATTATTTTATTTATTTTTTGTGATATATATTTATATTTAAGGGTAATGTTGAAGAAGTAATCATAATAAAAAATTATGATATGCAAGTTCAATTGTGAGATTTAAGCCATGATGCCTTTTACTCATTTTTGGTACAAATAGTGATGCAAAAAAATTTATTATTAATATATATAAATTTTTTGATTAGAAATTAAAAAGAATAAAATAAATGTATAAAGGAGTAAGAATCTGTCTTAATCTATAATTAAAATATTTTCCACTAAAAAAAATCAAAATATAAATTTTATTTGGCATAGATTTTTTTCCCTTAAAATTTTTTTTATTATTAATGGAAATAATAAATTACAATTCTAATGTGTCAAATCAATCCAAAATAAAAATATTAATGAATAAAAACATGTGCAAAGATAAATAAAAAAGGTCACGAGGACCCAAATCCAAGAATTGCCTACCCACAAGAAGATACACCAAAATAAGACTACAACGAAAACTGCAATCAAAAGAATAGGTCAAATAAAGTAACCTCCCAATGTCAAAAAAATTAAGATATGCCAAAAACCCTACTGAACACACTACCAATAATTAGAAGGATCGACAGCCCCAAAAATCAAAACACACCAACAAGAAGACTAGTGCAAAAGACAAAAGTAAATGAAAATGTGACATCTTTAATCCTCCAACACAAAAAGATTAAATTCTTCCAATATTTCCCTCTCTTTGTATTCATTTATGACCCATAGGTATACCTCTAAGTGAAAACCCTCCTTGGATAGCAAATCCACCTTTTATTTAATTTCTTATAGACATGCATAAAGGAAGTGGGAATGAAAGAGGGTAACATTTTATTCATCTGAGAGTAAAGTGGTTGTAAGATAAAATTATCCATTTTAGAAACCCCATTTACCCAATTGATGGCAACCATTGAGTCCCAAAAAGCTTAATTTTTTCACTCTTTTGTCTACTGCTAACTTGAGCACAAGCTTCAAAGCCATAAGTATTTGAAAATTATTTGTACTCCTTTGCAAACTTATCTTGAAGTGAATGAAGTGCTTAGAGTTTTAAAAATGTATTCCACTATCACCAAAAATAATATGGGTGCCTTAACAAGCACCACCAAAATGATCCCACACTCTAGTCTGATCTATGGTAGGATGTAACAACAATCATTGCCTCTTAGTATTTAGTTCACATTTGAAATGCCTAAAAATGTATCAAATTTGGGAAGTGAATAAAAAGGTAGGAATTATTTTACCTTGAGAGATGTATTTCTAGTAATCTAGATACCCAAAGACATAACCAGAGGTAATCCTTAATCAGTTTTAGCTTTGTCCTCTTATACCATCTCTCAAAGCATTCTTCCATTATAAATCCCTGCCATTCACCTCTCACTCATGTCATGTCCTCCAAATTTTCCCATACCAGGACAATATATGGGAAAGTGTTGATATTATGTTTCATGGTCTCTTTATCTTGGAACACACATTACATTGTCTGATCTAGGCAACAATTCAGATGACAATTCGGGTGATGGGTCCACCCCAATTGATGGCAGAACTTCCAAGAGCTATAACTTTTACACCGTAACTTTGATTGACTCACCGTTTGAACTGTTGGAAAGATAATAATGAGGGGAACATAATGAGATAGCATTGAGCTCTGATCAATTAAGTTTGACCCCTAAAACCCCAATAGAAGTGCCCCAAATTTTAATTTTAGTAGTGCAGTCTAAAAATAGTAAGTTTCTAAAAATAGTAATTCCTCAAATTATGTATTGTTGTAAATCATGGAAGTCAAACCACTTAATCTCCCTCAAGATTGGTGACCTTCCACATCCTCCTCACACCTTTAAAACATGTATAAATGAAGATGTAACCAAAATGGAAATCAGACATCTCTTCTCAGACATATGCATATGTTTGGGTCTGCAATTTTGATCAATAAAACATTTCTTTTCAGAGATAACATTATTTGAATTGTGTTGTTCTTGTTTCTAAATTATATTTCAACTAAAGTTTTTGAGTTTTGGATCAGTGGTATCAGATTGGTTTATCTTTAGAGTGTATGATCCCAAGAATGAGGTCAGATTATAGGAAGCTTAGATGGAAAATCAAACCAGCAAACTATCCACCTATTCACTCCAAATGACTTCAAATGGTGGACAATACCGAGACATCCAATCCTTTCAAGGGAATGGTGAATGAATCCCTCCAACAATAGAAAGTTTCAAGGGAATGGCGAATGAATCCCTCCAACAATAGCAAGTGAAAATGCTAGAACAATTCACTCAAATTCTCCAAAAAATTTTGATGGCAAATTATGGCTCCTCATCCGCACCCGCACATCCTTTTAGTGCCCCAACAACCTTCAAGGTTCAGGTGAATTTTGATATCCCTACATTTGAAGGCAAAATCAATGCTGATGTAGTAGAAAATTGATTAGATCAATTATCATCTTATTTTTTTGTAAATAAATTCACCGATAAAGAGAAGATTACTTTTGCTCTTCTGAAAGCATCATTGCCTATCAAAAATTGGTGGGAAGTGTACAAAAAGAGATTCAGTGTAGATAATATTGGCCCTGAGATGGAACCTACATGGGATGATTTCATAGAAGCTATAAAGGAAGAATACTACCCCATTGGAGCATATGACGATCTGTATATAGAGTGGCAACAACTTTGCCAAGGTAAGGAACAGTCTGTTCAAGATTACAGTGACATTTTTCATTCTCTATTTGTGAGATTAGGCATCCAAGAAAGTGAGAAACATAAGGTTCTAAAATATTATGGTAGACTACAATGGTACATACAAGGAGAAATGGAACTCTTTAATTTGGAAACCATCGGTGAGGCATACAAGTTCACAATGAAGATTTAGCAGAAGCATGGAAGAATGAATATAAAGAATTAGTCTTCAAAATGGAAAAGTGATAAAGAAGGTCAAACGTGAGGCCAAAATTGGAATAAAAAGGAAGGAAGGACTGGGAAGTGGTGTGATTATCACAAATCTAGAACTCACTCCAAAGAAGAATGTCGAGCCATCAAGTCACTGCTTTCTGAGTCACAATCCTCAACATCTACTACTCTACCTCATACAGACCCTACAGTCAAAGAGGTTGAAGAAGAAATTGTAGATGTTGATCCTTAAGCCATTATTTCTTCATCATATACCCATGAGGAGAGGCTAGATGACAAGGAAAGGTTGTTTCACTCTAAGTTATTGGTGAAAGGTAAGCCTCTGCATTTCATTCTTGATAGTGGAAGTCAAAAGAATTTAATCTCTATTAATGTTTTGAAAATCCTAAATCTATCTATGAAGCCTCACCCAAATCCATATAGTATTGAATGGTTGAGTCTAGGGAGAAACCTCCGTGTCACCCACCAATGTCTTCTCTTATATGCAATAAAACCTTTCCAATATGAGGTCTTATGTGATGTGATCAATCTAGATGTTTGTGATGTACTCTTTGGTTAGCTATTCATGTATGACTGACATGGCATCTATGAATCAAGAACTTTAAGGATCACTCTCACTCTTGGAACACAATGCTATAGGGTACTAGACGTACCACCTTCTACATCTATCTCTCTTATTAGTGCCAAGAAATTTGTTCTCATGGTGGTCAACCCACAACAATCCAAAAGGGCTGATGTTATATCCCTAACTACATAAACAACACAACAATATAAGAAAATAGATACTGAGATAAAGAAGTTCACAGCCTTACATCTATAGACTGGTGGTAAGATAGAAATGGTGAACAATCAGGCCCTACACAGTTCTATAAATCACAATCCCTTCCAAGTATGCATTGAGAATAAAATTGAAGTACAACTACCACACTTGATGACAAGTATTGATGTAATGGGGACAATTTCTTCTCAAGGATGGAGGAATGATCTAGGTAACAATTTAGATGACAATTTGGGTGATGGGTCCACCCCAATTGATGGCAAAACTTTCGAGAGCCATAACTTTTACACCATAACTCCGATTGACTCACCGTTTGAACCATTAGAAATTTAATAATGAGGGGAACATCGTGATATTTCATTGAGCTCTTATTGATGAAGTTTAAACCTTGAAAACCTAATGGAATTACCCCAAATTTTAATTTTAATAGCGCAGTCTAAAAATAGTAAGTTTCTAAAAATAGTAATTCCTCAAATTCTATATTATTGTAAATCATGGAAGTCAAACCACTTAATCTCCCTCAATATTTATGACCTCCCACATCCTCCTCACACCTTCAAAACATGTATAAATGAATATTTAACCTCAAATGGAAATTAGACATCTCTTCTCAGAGATAGGCATATCTTTGGGTCTGCAATTTTGATCAATAAAACATCTCTTTTTAGAGATAGCATTATTTGAATTGTGTTATTCTTATTTTTGAATTATCTTTTGACTAAATTTTTCAAGTTTTGGATCATTTTCTAGGTCCATGCTAGCTCCTTATTTGAAAAACCTCACAAGCGAGGGCCTTATTTCTTAAACCCAACCACATAAATATTTTAGTATTTTAGGGGGATTTAATCTTCCAAGTTTCTTCCACCACAAATAACTCTCTCTAAGGATTGCATTAGTGAACTTAGAATGATTACCTAACTTCACTATGTATTTCTTATAGAAGGGTTCTTAGATCAAACCAAATCATCTTCCTCTTTATTGAGTCTGACATCATTCCATTTCAGTATCTCCACATATGCATCCCACCCACAACCATCCTCCCCTTCCAATCCATCATAAGTGCACTCTTCCACCTTTATCACCAATGGTTGGTAGAGCTTTGATCCACTACCTGTAACAAATTTCAAATACCCAAGTAGATCAAAATATTAATCAATCATTTAGTTAGTTTGAATAATACACCACATCCTACCCATAGGTCAATCTTCACTTTTATTTTAACAACATTCCCCACCTTCCAAATCAGCCAGTTACCAATAATCCAAAAATATATATACCAATGCTCTTAGGAAATATCCCACACTAAATCACTTAGGTAAAATATAAGGACACATTTGATTTACAAATTGGATAATTTTAGGGTATTGGACACTTGCATTAGAACATGGAAGTTGCATTGATGTAGGCATATGATTGGGATAAAAGTGTCTAGGAAGATGGAAAATATGTATAGGTCCATAACTTTTTGAGATATATAATAAGTAGGTTTATAACATTTTTATTGGTTCATAAGGTTAGAGCTATCAGAATAATATTGGTTAGATGAAGAGATAATTAATTAGGAATAAGAATAGTGGATGTGATCCTTTCAAAGCATGAAGGTCTTAAGAACTTAAATAAACAACCAAGGTATGTATTTTCTAAGTGTATAAGACTGAGTTTCCATATAATCAAATTTAGTATCTAAATTCTCCACCCCTCACCCACCCTTGATTAATAAAATAATGAAATTTCTAGTTCAAAGGACAAGGAATTATGTATAACACACCTTGATTTTGTGTGAGCCCAACTTGAGTGATTTATTGGTGAGTGACTCAAAACCAAGAGCATGTTACAGTATATAATCAATGCATATAATCTAAAATTTAAAACATTTGAAATGATTGAAAGTAAAGAGAAGAAGGTTTAAGACTAAACCTATGTATCGATGCAACTACCATGCCTTTTGGTAATTTGAATTGAAAATATGTTTTGTTATGATCATTGAAATTAATATTAGGACAAGTATAAATATGTAAAGTGTATAAATATATAAATATTTAATGGCGCATCCCCAACCTTGGTGAATAAGGTGAGTTGCCACCTAACGTTTGAGATTAGCTCAACTGTGAAACCTAATCATACTTATAACTTGATAAGTGTGATTGACCCAAGTCAACCCTCACTATAAATCAAGTGAATTTGGATGATGTAATCAAGTCTAACCAATAAAATTGGCAAGATTGAGTGATTTAATCACCTTAACCATACAAAAAGTGAACCAACTAATGTAGTAGATTGGCTCAATACACTCTGTAAAAGTCCATCCTGGTATGCAAAAGTCCATATGAGTGTTTTAAAATCTGAAACTAATTTTGATTTTTCAATTTAGGCTCCCTTTGCATAGCATATGCACCTTATATATGTATCAATTTGAAATAGTTTATAAAAATGGAACCAATGTGTATAATTTTTCCACTAATGTGTATCTACGTCATATAACTTTGTGCTTTCACTAATTTGGAATTTGAAGAAGTGTGGAGGACATGATATCATAACATTCCCCACACTATATATGGAAAATATAAAACTAAAATAAGTACCAATTTGGAGAACATGTTTCCAAAACATGCCCCTACTATAATCTAGAGATGTTGAATACTGAAAAAATGTGAAGAACATGTTTCGAAAACATGCCCCCACTAAATCTAAAACTTTGAATATGTGTAATCCATTCCTATATGGTATTCCCCCACTAATATGCCCTCCATTTGAGGTGAGGTAAGTATAAATTGGTAGTTACCCTTCCTCAAAAGGATAATATAACCATATAACTATGAATGAACCATGTAACATATAAGAGAAACATGTCTAAGTAAATATATCATTGAAACACATGGAATGTTATCATATCAGTGACCTAATGCACATGATATAGATCATCAAAACATATAGATACTAACAATATAAGATAAATAATAAATAAAGCACACAAACAATATTAATCAAAAGGTAATCATCCAAAGAGACCTCAAATAGGGAGCATGTTCAAATGTCACACAATCAAAGGGACATGACTTAGTAAAATGTCCACAAAGCAAGCACTGACATATTCAAATGTCCATATAAAAAATAAAGACATATTCAAATTTCAACAACAGGCAAACATAGTCATGTGGGATACAAAAAATTGGAGCATTCTCAAATGATCTAAATAAAAAAGATAATATCAAGGCAAGACACTCAGGGAGTGCATAAATAACAACATGTAACATAAGCAACTAACATAAACATATCATACTAGTCTCTAGATATATGTGTTAGTAAAAAAATATCAAGTAAACTACAAAAGATATAAGAATGGATATAGGCATGTGTAATTATATATAAGCTCAAAAATGATAATATAAAGTGATTATAGAATGATATAATCTAGGTAAATTGTGATCAAAGAAGTAGATGCTCTCAATGTCTATATGACATGAGCAGAGAGAAAGCCTAACATCAAAAGGTGCATATATCATGTATCTATGTATGCCTATATCACACTCAAATTGATGCATGAAACACATATGTATATAGAGATAAATTATATGCTATCCACTAACACATAATAAACAACATAGATGCCAAAGATCTATAAGATAAGTACATGTTGAATATTTTTTTATTTTGTTTATATTTTGGAATTTTTTGGAAAGGTGCCATAGAAAAATAAAAGTGACACCATCAAGGAGATTCTTCTGTGAAGGCCCCATATCATATGTTCCATATTCTTATGTTGTGTAATTAGTAGCATCATGATCATACCAATCTTTTATGTTATTAGGATCATAATCATCAATGTAATCACTATTATAGGATAAATTTAACTTCTTAGGTTATTTTTGAACATGTGATATACCATTTTGAGTATCCATATAGGAATAATTAATTGTCCCATATTTTGGTTCTGACCTTTTTAGTATGTCATTATTTGTATGTGTGTGCACCTTAGATGTTGATACCTTATCAACATCCTGAGCTATATGATTTGATTTATCTTTATCTGTATTTGGTTATGTCTTATTTGGAGATGGATTTAACTGATAAACACCTATATGTATAAATATATCATATGGTGAGGTATCAATTGGATCAAAATGAATTTTTATCAATTAATCATTTATCATATTTGTATTATGAATAAAAGAACCACTATAATAATAACTTGGAATTGTGCCCCTTTATTGTTTAGTATTGACCAAAAAAGGAAGATCACATGGTTTACTTTATTATTATTTGAATATCATTATTTCCTTTGTTAATGGTATATAATTTGGAATTTTTATAACCTTTGGTAACCATATTTATTATTTTGGCATCTATACTTTAAGCAAGGTCCTCACAATATGAGTGGTTTTTTATTGATGTATCAATTATAGGATCACCACTATATTTGAGACTCTATTTTTTATTCAATGAAAAACAATAATCTATATGATTCCTATTCATTCTATGATATGCAAAATAGTACTTTGATCTTCATATAGGATGTAGAGGAGGTAATTAAATCACATTCTTTCAAATCAATTCTCTTAGGATTTCACTTGGTCTCTTAGTAGCCTTTGGTGAAATATTGGAATCACTTGTTTTAGATGTGTTCAGTTGTATTTTTGAATTTGGATAAGAAACTTTATTTGACACAACATTGGTAGATGAGGATGAAAACACATGATTGACACTATCATGTGTTGGACTTTATAGGTATGAAAGTTGATTTTCCAATAGTGTTATCTTGGAACTAAAATATTAATTTTGATTTTGTAACTCTTCTATTAACTTGGTCATGGTAACGATTTGATATTTGATGGTTTGAAAATGATAAACCCTAGGTAATTTAGATTGAACATGTAAACACATACCATCTATATTATCCCTTGAAGGGCTGATATCATGGACATAATTAGAGGGATGGTAGCTATCACCCTTCCTAGGGTTAGGAGACATAGGATCTATATTATTGTAATAAGATTGGTAAAGAGAAATTTGAGTTTTATCTTTATTAGGATCACTCTCTTACTTGGTGGTTTCTTTTAAAATTTTAATAATATAGATAAGATAACAAGCAATGACCACAATGGAATATTAGAAAATAAAATGATCAACACATATATTCATATTAAGCATGATTTATAGGAAAAAGAAATTATGAATTTTAAATTTTGAATAATATAAAAACAAAAATTAAAATTTAGAATAATAGGAAACAAGGAATAAAGATAATTAACATTGGGTTCACCAAATGTTTAACCCTAAATTTGGATGTGGTGATAGGGTTAAAAATATATAAATGAATAATGACAAGGGTGATAAATAGATCTATAGTAGGCTAATTAAGTTTAGAAAATAATATAAACATATATTGAATTTATTATGCTAAGATATTTTTAAAATAGAAAGTAAAACTATGATAGATATTTTAATGACAATGAAAACAAGATACTTATCTAGTTTAATTTGTGCATAGGGATCTAATATGGAACAAGCTAGAAAGAAACTAGATCTAGATTTTGGTTCAGTCATTAGATTCTAAAAAATTGACCTATATGACCTTAGACACTTATATCGACCTAAGATAGTTACGTTGACATATGTGTCTAATCTAGACACATGTGTCCATTATGGAATACTTATCAGATCTTGATGCAACCACTTGGGTTATTCTAAGCTTTTTGTCACATTCACTCTAATGTATTCATATCTAGATCATGAACTTTCACTCTTGATAAATATCAAAACCCTAGATCTTCATCTTCATAGTGACTTGAAAAAAAATGGGTTAATAGGCTCATGATGTTGAGATAACCCTAAATACCCCTTTATCAATGGCTTCTACCTACATAACCACTACTTTGAATATGGACTCAGAATAATGTAGTTCTCCCCTAATGTGTTTGCTTATGTGTGCACAAGGGTGAAATATGTGAAAAATAATTGAATACAATGACCTAGCTTGTAACTTGAAAAATATAACTCAAGGAATACTCATTCAATACTTCAAACCTATAGATGTGTTGTCCCTATGACTAATATTTAAACAGGAGAAAATAAGGAATATTGTCTCACTTGAATGCTTGATTCAAATCTTATTAGTGATTTCCTAGTGAGAGGTGTGAAATTGCTAGGTCTTGCAAGGTGAAATATGAATGAGGGTTGGTCTTGTATATATACAAATCCTCTCAGTAAAAATCTCCCACTAAAGTAATTAGGCTGACCATATGCACACATTTGGTTTATAAATTATATGATTTTAGGACACTATATACTTGTGTTGGAATAAGACACTTGCATTCATGTAGATGTGAGATGCAAATGTTTGGGAAGATGTAAAATAGGTATAGGTCCAAAAACTTTCAAAGATAGATAATAAGTAGGTTTATAGAATGTTTATCAGTTCAAAATATCAAAGTCATCATAATAACATTAGTCAGACTAAGAGATAAGAAATTAAGCATAGAGATAATGGATGTGAGCCTTTTAGCAGTAGAAAGGTCTTAGAAATGAAATGAAATAGCCAAGGTATGTATTTTCTAAGTGTATAAGATTGAGGTACTTATAATTCAAATTTAATATCTACAATTATATCATCACATATATTTTCACTATGCTCAATCATCTCCAATTATGTACATAGTTAACCAATTATGATATTGGCCCAATCATGCATGTAATTGGGTCCAAATGAGCCCCAATTCATATTATATTATTAAAACTAGTTTCACAAATTTCAGTCAACCCCAATTGTATACCATATTGAACCAATCTCTTGATTGGTTAAATCAATTACTTTTTCCATGTCTATATGATGTAACATCAATAATTTCACTATCATCAAATGTGATCATATGATGTGATGCTTGTTCAATTATAATTGTACAAATAATATTTTTAAGTGGATGTCTATGTGTATACAGAGTAAGATGAGCATTGTCTAAGTAATTAACTTCAAATTTATCCTTATTATTTGCTTCATGATTTGCAAAGGGATCCTTGTACATTTTGAGCTTTACATTATCATTTGCTTTTGGATTATCCTCTTCAATGGGTGTACTAATATCAATGATAATTTCATCAAAAATATCTTGGATCTTATTCTTAAGCTTGAAACATCAACTTTTAGAATGCCTAATACATATATGATATTCACATTATACATTTCCATCAGAACTTCTAGATTGTGGTCTAGTCATTGTAGAGAGGATTTCATAAAATGATTAGTCAAATATTAGTCTAATAAGCCAAAAGAGTAAACAAAATTAAGCCCGTCTATTCATGTGAGAATTACAATAAATAATAAGAAACACTTGAAATAAAACAATGTCATATTGCCTTCCCAAGTGGATTCATCATAAAAATGTAGCTCAAAAGCATGTTCTCCCTTGATCAAGAGCTCTTGTCTTCAACAAAAATGGTGGCCAACTCCTCCAATGTCTCAAGAAATCCTTTTAAAACCTAGGCTCATGATTTGGAATCACTAAACTAGCCTATCAATGAAGCTTGAAAATAAAATCAATGGTCAAATGTAAAATATTGTGGAGACAATTTAACATTATAACTTTTCACAAATAAAGCTTTAAAATGATGGTCGTGGCCTCTCTATTTATAGATTTTTGGAAAGGTTTTAAGATCAACAATGACCATCCATCTCAAGATTGAGATGTGTGGCCATGGGCAAATCTAAATATGAAATTCAATCTATAGATATCCCCATTAATATTTGGTATAGAGGTGTAATGAATAAGCATGAAGGATCTAAATGAGGCATAGGAGACATAAATCTTGATATTTTTGGCATTAATAGCTTATGGATGCCACCCCATAAGATGATGTCATTTGATGATGTAATTAATGAAAATCAATTTACAATAAATATTTATTCAACAATATCCATAGAAAATCAACTTAAGGCCCTAATTTGGTTTAATTATCTCTTAAGCATGATTAAGCACATTGATGTAAACATTAGCTCTTTGTGCACAAATTACTCAAATTGGTCATAATGTATTGTTATTGGCCCTAAATTTGACTAGATTAGAATTGTAAGTTGATGTTATATGAATTGGATCCATTATCCCATTTAGGATGTTGTTAAAACCAAATAACAAGGGAACATGTCTTGTGCAAGAGGTTTGACAAAAAAGAGTAATCCAAAGCACCTAGGTACAAAATTGGCATTTTGACTCAAAATAATCTAATCAAAGTTAGCTATCCCATAAAATGCATTTCCCCATTTAGGGATACTTTGACCTAAATCAGCATTTTTAAATGACAAGTTTGAACCATTTATGGTGTTTTAATGATTTTGACCTAAAATGTGCATTTGACTGCAATACGAGTAAGATTGATAATTTCAACACAAATGGTGTTAGGAATTAGATGTCAATATCTTACCCCTATTTGAGAAGGCATAGTGAAATATTTAAGTGAAGCAATGTATTTTAAAATAAAATAGTTTTTCAATAAGAAATTATAACATACCCATAATTCCCCCTTGAGAGAACATACTAGGATGGAAGAGTAGGATAGACTCTCGAAAAGAGAGAGAAAGTGAGAGATTAACCCATGGAATAGATCACTTCCAAATGAGATAATGCTTTCACACATGATTGCCATCAATGATCAATAGGCCCCAATATATGGGGGGAATGAGAAAGATACAATCCATAAATGTAAGGGACACACTTTAAACGTACCCAATTTGAGAGTACAAGCTGTATGCTTACAACATTGATCAATATTAAGACAAGTTGCACACTAAATATTGGAATCATGGGTATTAATGTGGAGAGTTTGGAATTAGTATAAAAGAGAGAAAGTTTTACTTTAGGAAGGGAAGTACCACTAGAACAAGGTCTCCAAAGAGAAGATAATAAGAAGTTCCCTAGTAGAGCAAACATGATCATGAGAAAATAGTTTTTACCCTAGTAGGGTGAATTTTAATTATTGATAAAGAATAAATAATGGTTTTTCTCCTTGTAAAGGTGATTTTATTCTGTTATTCAAATTTGGTGTCCCAACATGGGAAATTGACAAGAAAAATAGCTCAAGGATATAACCCAAAAGATAGGTTAAAACAAGTAGGTGCAAATGTATATGTGATGGTGTAATGTCATCAAAAGCCATATAAAACCTAGCATATGAGAATGTATAAAGTGATGAGAGAGATTGAAATAAGAAGGGAGGTGGTTGAGCTGACTCCAGATGTATAAGACAAGTGGACATTGCCTACATAGTTCCATGGACTTATTTTCCAACATGAACGTCAGGCCAATGTAGTTCACCCAAGTTTTGGAGAGAATGGAATGAGGAATGATGAAAACTAGCTAGGAATTAATTAGACTCATAATATATGTGAATAGATGCACATATAAGCATAAATTTGAGTGTTAAAATTCATGATACCTAGATTCTTATTTTCATATTATGAGCCTAGATTATGCAAAGTGTTCTTAAAAATTTATCATCAAATTGATGTTCATGTTAAGACTTTGAAACCTGAGCATAAAGTTCTTGTTATATAAAAATAAATTAGGAATCATAAGTATGAATAACTTATAATGACATAATAGTCTAATTTTTCTAATCCGATTCACATGTGAATACCTATAACTAAGGATAATGGTAAAACAATGACCAAAGCTAGAGTTACAGCTATTTATATTTAAACAAAAAAGCAAAGACAAAGAAAAAGATAAACATAAAAGAACCTAACTTGAAATCAAGATATGATCAATCAAGACTTAAGTAGGAATAAAAAAATTTAAAAACACAAAGCAAAAACATCTTAACGACATGAGACCAAGATATAAATAATCAAGATCCATGTGAATGATCAGGACATTATTGAACACAAAAGAGAAAAGCAAAAACATATAGGAAAAACAAGACACCAACAATAATCAAATAAAAAAATGGTCTAATAATAACATAATAACATAGGATCAAGATATAAATAATCAAGATCCATGTGAATCATCAAGATGTTCTAAAACACAAAAGAGATAAGTAAAAACATATAAGGAAATACAAAACCAAGATGAGACAAGAAGTAATAAAAATATAAAATGAGAAGAAATAAAAGGAGAGGTGCAAAAGCATAACAAAACACCAAAAAAACACAAATAAACACACACAAACAAAAAACCAATTAGTGTGGTTTAAAGACAAATGTTCATGCATGTGAGATAGAAGTGTTACTTTCCATCACAACATAACAAAGAATAATGGCACAATAATTATTACCAAATTAAAGAAGAGCAATGATAGAATAAATGGGGGAAGAGAAGAAAAGGAATGGGTTGGTCGAACTGACTTCAAATATACAAGATAAGTGAATTTTTCCTATATAGTTCCATGGATACATGTTCCAACATGAACTTTAGGCCAAATGTAGTTCTCCCAAGAAATGGGATAGAAGAAAAATGATGATCAAACTAGCTTGATTAATGTTATATAAGAAATGAAAGATATGACAAAAAAATGAGAATGGTCTTGAAAATAACAAGCTGATGGGACAAGAAATAATGATCTTACAAAATGGCAAGTATGTGGGACAAGATCAACTGGTGTTTATTTACTTGAAAAATAGAAAGAGTGTAGCATGGTGGGATGAGAATGTACAAATGTACAAAATCATGAGACAATGTTTTCAAAATATTTCCAATGTTTTTGGCATTTTTGGGATAAAAATACACAAGGTGGGACCATCTAGTCAAGGAGATGCATGTCTAAGAATAGAGGTCCCTATAAAACATCTAAGCCAACTACAATGGCCCATGCTCACAAATTGGTGAGAATGAGGAAAATGGGTGATCAAGTTGACCTTAATAAAAATTGAGCACTACCTATATAGTCCTTAAGGACATTAAGTCAAAGTAGTTCAAATACCATGATTCATGGATCACAATGGTATAATAATGCCTATAATAAAATGGTCTATGGGGTTGCCCCCAAGAGACTAGGCAAGGACAATGTTCAATGGGTAAATGGTAAATGGTAAATGAAAAAAGGTGTTGTTTCTCTTATTGACATGGAGATGCACATCCTAGTCAATATGTGAGACAAATGATCAGTTATAAAGTTGCTACCCAATTCCATTTCAAAAAATCTACTCTATTAAGAACTTATTATAGATCTGGAGCTCAATAATGTGTTCATGATCTTTATTGGCAATCAATTTTGATTCCTTTAAATGTCAATACAATATAACTTCATAGTCTCTATAAAGGAAAGTGCTACCATTGATAGATGATATAAGTGGATAATAAATGGGTGGGTTATAATGGAATGTATAATGAATGGGAAACAAATGAATATCAGGGCCTTCAATCACACATAATGTTTTTTATACCAAATTTTGACATAATTTTGGTTGTGGTGGGGCCAAAGACCTCTAAAGATGCTCTTGATATGACCACTAGATTGTTTTGTTGCTTGAACATGAGAGTAGCTGCTCTCTGATTATGTTATATATTGGAAAGTATTTTGATTTGATCTTCAGTATGTAGGGAAGAAATAATGTGCTCAACTATTGGTGCCTCGATGAGGTTTTCACCAATGAATTTGTTCTGATCATCCCATAGCACCTCCAAGAAGGTTTCATGAAGAGATGCTACCATTTGAATCTGATTATCTTCTAGCACCTTTGAAAAGGTTTCACTAAAATATGTTGAGTTTGATCTTTGCTTATCCCCTAGCACCTTCGAAAAGGCTTCACTAGGAGATTATTCTTCTGAATGAATGAATGTGGTCTTGGTTCCCTTGAGATTCTGCAAATGGTTTATCACCATGGATGAAATTCAACAAAGTATGATTCTATCAATCCTAATCAACATTTGTGGGAGATAGAATGTAAATATAATGGCTATGTTGGGTGGTAATAATTTGATGGTGAAAGGTAGCACAATCCTCATAGAAGATACTATGATAATTTGTATCCATGCTGAAGTAATCATCCTCAAAAACCATAGAAGGTTCACAAATATATTCAAATTGATCTACAAGGAAATTGTAACCAATGTTGTAACAACCATGACTATAATCTATTTTTGAATCTGATTCTGAAGCAAGGGACTCTAAATCTAATATCACAATTGATGTATATTTTGGTTTTGATTCTAAATCCAATGTCAATTCAAAAATGGAACCTAACTCTAATTCTGATTCTTCATCTTATATGGTTGTTTTGATAATGTTCTATTGAATGTTAAATTTTTGACAAGTAATGGCCTATGATGGCATAATGGGCACAATAAAATTTGATTCATCTTGGAAGGGTTCAACATAGATTGGCTCATCTAAGTGAATCCCCTCAAAGAGAGGGAACCCCTCAAGGGATGTCTAAACAAAATCATGTCTATCAAAGTGAGACTCCTTAAAGAGTGGAAAAAGATCAAGAAACAACTTGGTTGAGACTGGCTTGTTAAGGAGATGAGGTTCTTTAAAGATAGTAACATATGAATAGGTAACTTTACACAAGTTGACTTGTCACAAATAGGTGTTTTGATAATAACATTTTGGTTTTAGTTTACAATTGGTTGTAAAATATGAAATTTGAACACATTTTGATCCTCATAAGATGGCTCTTGAAGAGGTAATGGTTCATGCTTTGGCTTAAAGATCAACACATAATTTATAAAGTGGGGAACATTTAGTTTTTCAAGAATAATGGTTTATGGTTCAATAATGGACTCTCCAAAAATTAGATTACTGAATAAGGGATCAAACACAACTGGTTCATCATATGGAGGTTATTCAATAATAGGTTCATCAAAAACTAGTGATGGGCCAAGAATGGTAATAATTGGATGCTTCTTAGTTTAGTTACTTGTGAAAACTAAAGGAGGAGGTTCTAAAATAGTAACCTTCATGCAGTTTAGAGCTTTCTTGTTTATACAAGCTAAGGGAGAAGAAGGATACCTCAAAATAGTAACCTTCAATCGTGGAGCACAAATTTAAGGGGAAGGATGAGGATGATGTATGACAATTAGCATGGATGTGATTAGTTTTCAATAGATAATCCCAAAGAGGGTAACATCCCCAAACAAGATGGAGTGCTTAGTTCATCATAAAAATGCTCTACCTTGTAACTAGGGCCATAATAAACCCTATTTCAAGTGTACCTTAGTGTCATTATTTAAAAAGAGTGTTCTCTATATTTGACTAGTTTTGAACCATATTTTGTAAACATTCTAAACAAGATATGAATTTTAATCCTTTTTTAAACAAATAACTAAGGCACCAAAGAGACTATAAATCAAGGGTGGCTTGAAACCACACACAATTAGAAGAATGTGTTCATGAAAATATTCAACCTTTGTAAAGCTAAAATCGAATAGATTGGAAGAGGGTAAGGTAACTCAAAGATCCAAGGTGAAAACTAGTACACCAAACCCTGTATCTTTGTGATACACCTATACCATAAAATCTAGTTTCAACTATAAGGATTTGGTCCTAGAAAATTAGAGGAAATATCTCTAGATTACGAAGAAGACAATATGAACTAAGCAACTCAAGATGTAAAAACATGCATGAATCACTAAGTACAAAGCTAGGACCAAATGGGTAGCACAATGTCACCATATGGTTCTAGTAAGATAAAATATGTTATAGGACTCAAAGCATGAGTGATACACAAGATGACTTCAGTCCACCAAGATGATAATATGATTTTGAGTCTAATAAATGGCTGTCAATCCAAATGGAAAATTGAACCCAAATTAGAACAAGTTTAGTGTGCAAATAGTGAACCCAATTTGACACACCAACCTTTAAAACTTAGAAAGGTTCAATTTTGAATGTGAATTATAAATGAGGGACTTTAAAAAATTGGGTAGCATGACTACGCTAAAAGGGGCTGATATTACACAAAGTTTTTGATAACAATTCGAACAAGGAAAAGATAAATTTTCCATTTGAACAACATAATGTCTTCCTTGCTCAAGAATTTTGAGGACAATGTGTTTTGGTTAAGTTCATTGAGTTAACAAGAAATTTTAGACACAAATCAAGACCAAGTAAGCTAATGACAAAAAACAAATGTCTTAAGTCTAAACTGATAAGGTATGGCCAAGTGGGGTTAAATAAACTAGCATGTTTTCAAATGTTTCTAGGGGGGATCAATTACATAATAAATTTAATGTCACGATGTTAAATAAAAGCACATAATTGGGTGTCTATGGCACTTGACTTGTAAAAAAGTCTTACCCTTTTTGTAAGCACTAAATCCATCACTTTCTTAGTGTAGTGTGATGTCCAAAGTGCAGATATGTCATATCTACAACTCCAAAACTAGAAGGTGGTTTAAATACTCAAACCTTAGATCCTAGTGGGAGTGGTTGAAGTCAGTGCTAGGAGATGAAACCTTGAGTCAAAACTTCCCTATAGAACTTGTGGGAGGTAATAAAGTCCCCTTCATAAACCAAGATGTAATGAAATAAAAGACATAAAACAAAGACTTTAGGGTTGTTTCAATATCATCCAAACTATTGTTAGTTTTTGGGGAGTGCTTTAGATGACATTCTTTCTATACCTTGGACTAGGCATGTTTGCATTAAGGATGACATTTTTTATTCCAAAAGTTCCCTAAAGGGGATGGATGGAAGAGCATAAATGTAACATCCCTCTTTTTTCCAATCAAGTTCTAATTAATAACTATTGAAGACAAAATTTGACAAATGAATTCAATTTTAAGCCCCAAATGAAAGTTGAAGTGTTGTTCTTTTGACCCCTTGATCTTAAGTTCTAACATTGAAAGCACAATTTGTCAAAAAATTCACCTACGCATCTAAACTTTTTTTTAAGCACCAAAATAAGGTTCATAATCTATTTTAAACTTCCAAAAAGGTCTAAAAAGCGTGTTTTAACAAATTCTAAGCTTTATCCTACAATGAAAAATTTAGTATGTCCTTTAGCTTTGAATCTAATTTGCAAAAAGTGAAGCGACTTCTCAAAACAAGCTCTCTATTTCAAAATCATTGTTACATAGTCATAATCATTGTTTTCTTGCAATATCACAATTTTAGATAACAATATCATCGTTTCAAGTTAGTTTTTTATAAAAACATAACATTGTTTACCTATGAAATCACTACCCAACTTAACAAAATCGCTATCTAGAATGATGATATCATTTTTTTGTGATAAAATCATTATTTTAAATGAAATTACCAGCCAAAATGATGATATTGTTCCCCAATATGTTGATATCATTGCTCAAGATGATGATATTATTGTTCAAGATGACAATATCACTACTCAGGTCTATAAAATCATTGTTTAGCAAAGAAAAAAAAAATTACACAAAATCGCTACTATGTGAGTAGCGATATCATAACAAAGATCAAAATTGAGGTTTCTAGGAATAAAAATGTTGTTATAAAAATGGAAAATTAAATTAAAATTTCACTCTTTTGTCCCTATCACTCCAATATCCTACATGGAAAAGATTAGTGAGTTTCTTGAAAGAGCTTTGTGAACAAATTTATGGGGTGCAGTCTCATCGGGCATGCCAAAATGTAGAGAGGATTACATCAAATATTAGTCCTATAAACCAAAGGAAAAATGCATTAGATTAAACTAAATTAATCTTATTTATTCATGTAGGAATTTCAAGTAATAATAAGAAATACTTAAAAGAAAATAATGTCATATTACCTTCCCAATTGGATTTATCATACAAATGTGGCTCAAAATCATGTTCTTCCTTGATCAAGAGCTCTTGTCTTCAACAACAATGGTGGCCAACTCCTCCAATATCTCAAGAACTCCTTGTAAAACCTAGGCTCATGATTTGGAATCACTAAACTAGCCTATCAATGAATCTTGAAAATAAAATCAATGGTTAAATGCAAAATATTGTGGAGACAATTTAGCATTATAACTTTACACAAATCAAGTTTAAAAATGATGGTCATGGCCTCTCTATTTATAGATTTTGAAAAGGTTTTAAGATCAACCATGTCTATCTATTTCAAGAATGAGATGTATGGCCATGGATAAATCCAAATATTAAAATCAATCTATAAATATCCCCATTAATATTTAGGATAGAGGGGTAATGAATAAGCATTAAGGATCTTGATGAGGCATGGGAGGCATAAATCATGATATTTGTATCATTTATGGCTTATGGATGCCACCCCATAGGATGATGTCATTTGATAATGTAGTTAATGACAATAAATTTCAAATAAACATTTATTCAACAAGTTCCATGGAAAATTAACTTAAGTCCATAGTTTAATTTAATTAGCTCTTAAGCATGATTAAGCACTTTGATGCAAACCTTGACTCATTTTGCACAACTAACTAAAATTGGTCAAAATGTCTTGTTATTGGCCTAAAATTTGATTTTATTAGAATTAGAATTCAATTTTAGATGTATTTTATACGTTATCCCATTTAGGATGTTGTCAACACCAAATAAAAAAGGCACAGTCTTGTGCAAAAGATTTGATAGAAAAGAGCAAACTAGAGCACCCAAGTGCAAAATTAACATTTTGACTCGAAATGATCTGAATAAATTTAGCTAGCCCATAAAATGCATTTCCCCATTTAGGGATACTTTGAACTAAATTGGCACTTTTAAATGACAAATTCTAACCATTTAGGGTGTTTTAATGATTTTGACCTAAAACATGCATTTGAGTGCAATTTGAGTAAGATTGACAATTTCAACACAAATGGTGTTAGGAATTGGATGTCTACAATCATATCTATCTCCATTGGTGGAGGAAGATTAATTACATTTAATTATAGTATATTTTATAATAAAACATGAGGAGGTGATGGAAACTTTGAAAATTTTCTCCTTGGTAGAGCTTGTAATTGAAGAATTTGAGTTGGTTTGGATATAACATTAATCTATATATTCGTTTCATTCTTATTTTCAGTTGGTTTGTTCTTATAATTTGGCTTCCCATGAAACTTGATATTTCAAGTATAAGGAATGTTTGAAACATACTTGAGCTTCTTCAAAGTAATGAACTTGACTTCACACTCTTTGACTATATGGCATAGTTCATCAAAGGATTTGAAATTATTAAACATAATGGACTCTTCTAGCTATATGGCATAGTTAATCAAAGGATTTGAAATTATTAAACATAATGGAATCTAGAAGAGGAGATTTAAAATTTTATTAAAGCTCATTATCATCCATTTGATTTTTAATTTTAGAAATCAATTATTATACCATATCACATATTCATTAATTGTTTCATTAGACCATTAATTGTTTCATTAATTGTTTCAGTATGAGAATTTTTACCAATGTTGATATAAAAATGTGTCAAAAATGATTTTCCAAATGATTGAAAGCTTTATTCATTAAAGATGAAGATAATATGACCATCTAAGAGCATATTATTTGAGACTTATTAGAAAAAAAATTATCAAAATTTTATCATTATTTGCATAATCTACACTAGATGCATGGAAGGCACAAAATGTTTGTTTAGAATTGCCTTTACCTTCATAAAAAGGAAGCTTGGGAGCCACAAAGCCAATTGATAATGGATAAGAAGCAATTTTTGGTGACAAAGGGTTATATAACATGGAACATGATTCCTTGGAAAGGTTAGCATGAGAAATTTATTGTTTAATGTGGGCCAACTTAAATTTTAATGCAAGAATGGCATGATATAAAGTAGCATTTGAAGTGGCAATGGGAGGAGTGTAAATAGGATGAGTAAACATGGGCATGGATAACTATTGTAAACCAATTGATGTTCTCAAATGAAGATATGGTGTTATATATGTAAGTATATGTGTATAAATATAAATGGTTTCAAGAGTATAATTGACAACATTGGAAGTAGGGTATTTGACAACTATCCAAAAATACACCCCTTGTGAGATAGACGTGCCTAACTAAGCTTGGTGCTAAGATTTTACTACTAGAAGAATACTAATTACCCCTATCAGTATCAGTATGAACCTCATTTTTGGGTCCTAAATAATTTTAAAAAAATAATTATGAGATAAAATATCTCAACTTTCCATTGTAGAAGAACCAAATAAAGTTGCCTATGTGAAATAGAAATACCAATTAATCTGGTGTTATGCCTTACAGGCATACAATACATTATGAATCAAGTATTATATTTTAAATTAATTTTTGATGGGTATTATTGGGGATGTATACCAATATTTTCATGATTTTTATTTTCACAAAATAGTCATTATTTGGAGGAAAGACAAAAGAGGGGAATCGGACACTAGAGCAGGGCACTTCTATCCAATGGGGATAAACAATGTTGTGATGGGTATGAAACGTCCTATGTGATGTATGGGACCAATGACATAATAAATAAGTGTATTTTTATGTCATATATCAGCTTATAAGAGTGAGTCTTATGTGTGCAAGGTTTTTGAAAGTGATCAAAAGGCCTTAGGATAGGTCATAAGCTAAGTGTGAAAAAGGGTGGTCACAAGCATACTATTTTATATTAAATGTTAGTAAGATTATAAAACTCAATTTTTATTGTCAAACATAGGCCAAAGGAAATATAAAAGGGATATAAAATGTAACAACATAAAATTTTGTAACTAAAATTTCATAGTACAAATATTAACATGTTATGATGGGAATTCATAGGAACCTATACCTATAGTTTTTAACCCTCTTAGAAACATTTTCAAGTCTTTGCTATAATATATACTCCATACATTCATGTACATATGACTAGTTATTGAATAGTTCTTACTCAAATAAATTCATATAACTAAGCATTAGGAAAAAATAAATTTAGTTGAACTAAAAAATTCCCATCTATGATTAACATATAAAATTAATTTATCACCTTTGTGCTTGAAATATTTCTATATCTTAACCCTATCTCCCATAGTCAAAACATTTAGGGTTAAAAACCCAATAGTCTTGTATTATTATAATGAAAAAATATTAATATATTGAGCTAAACTAAAGATAAATACATAAGAATATTTCTTTGATTTTAATAGCTCATAATAGACCACATTACTAACCCATAATCCTAGATAATAGTATCATAACTAAACACTAACAATGTGAGTTAAAAAATAGATCCTCATAGTTACAAATAAATATATAATATGGTGATTAATATCCTAACACTTATCTAATGTGCCAAGGAGATAATTTACACGCTTACCTGAATATCTTTCAATTTTAATAGTTTTATTAGACTCTATTGGCATAATTATTTTGTGATTTTGGTAGTTATTCCATGGCCCCTAGATGTATTTTTTAAAATAGAGTTATATATTGTAGAACATGAAATTAAACATAATAAAAATATGTGAACTAACCATTAAAAATTCAATACGCAAGATTGGAAAATTAGTGCCACTTTTTTTCAAATGTAATAATAGGGGAAAACTATAGATGAATAAAGTGCATAGAAAAACTATGATAGTAGGCTCCTATGATTATAAGGGGAATTATTCATTTCTTATTTTTCTAGGATATTAATTAACATAAATAAAAGGAGAGAGATCTCATATTATTAGGAAGGTAGATGACACGTCCTAATTGAATTGTATAGATTGGAAGATGACCTTTCAAATCACTCTCTCATGATTGTCATCATCCCTAATCACTCCCTCATCATCACTCATCATTCCTAGTCATCCCTAGTCACTCCCTCATTATCCCTCATCCTCCCTAATCATACCTAATCACTCCCTCATCAACCCTCATTATCCATCATCCCTAATCACTCCCTCATCTTCCCTCATCATACCTCATAGTCCCTAGTCACACCCTCATCAGCCCTCATCATTCCTCTTTGTCCCTCATCATCCCTAGTTTCTCCTTCATCATCCATATTAAATTTATCTTCATCCCTCATCATCCTTAATCACTCCCTCATCATCCTTTTTAATCCCTCATTACCCCTAACCACTTTGTCATTGACCCTCATCATCCCTAACCACTCCCCCATTGGCCTTCATCATCCATAATCACTCCCTCATCAACCTTAATCATTTACCATAGTCCCTAGTCAATCCTTCATCATACCTCATCATCCCTAATCATTCCCTCACTATCCCACACCATTCCTAATCACTCATTCATTAACCCTCATCGATAATCACTCCCTCATTACCACTCATCATCCATAATAACTCCTTCATTGACCCTCATCATCCTTTATCATCTATAATCACTCCATAATTTCCATTCATCATCCCTCATTATCCATAATAACTCCTTCATTAACCCACATCATCCCCAGTCATTCCATCATTCTCCTTCATTAATCCTCATCATCTCTAATAACTCTCTCAATAGTGATCACCACCCCTAGTCACTACCTCATCAATCATTATCATCCTTCATTATCCCTAGTAAATCCCTCATCATCCTTAATTATCCCTATTAAATCCCTCATTATCCTTCCCAAAAGATCCATTTTCCTTTTCAAGAAGCTAGTTTATTCTATGAGGTTGTGACCATATTGTCCATAAATTTCTTATTCAATTAACCATCAAAGAGGGGGATCCCCAACTATTTTCTAATAAATAGAACCAAAAGAAAATTATAAAATGTTAATTTTATTTTTTCTATGATTCCAAGTGTGGATAAGAAAAGGTTTGATTTAAATAGGTTGACCTCTTGGGACAAAAAACACTAATACCATTCTAAGTTTAAATTCTCAATAGTGTTGAATCCACTAATGAGATTTAGAGAATTTATGTATTAGATGTCTCTACCTAAGGCATCTATGCATGTACTCAAAACATTTAAATGAAATAGGTTATCTATCCACATGGGTTCCATATTACATAACACCTCATGCCTCTCCTAAAAATTTTCAATTCATTCTCTTATTAGGTAACCTAGATCTCATCTTCAACTTACCAAAATCTTGGTCTTTGTGTGAAATAAATTTATCCTTACATAATAGGGTTTAAAACTAATTTTTTTTTAAGTTTATACTTTCCATTGTTTTTTAGTATTACAATTTGTATTATCATTAACATAATAATATTTTAATAATGGATCAAAGTTTACTAGTAGATAATGGATCAAGTGAGAATGTATTTACAATGACATTATTTCACTCATTAGGTTACACATTATGACATATAAAAAAGATCTAAAAATTTTAAGACATTTAACGGTTTCAATTTTTTGCACCTATGCAATATATTTCATTTTATTCAATTAAAAAAAAATTGCAAAAGTCTCAAAATCAACAAATGCAAATCAAATATATCAAAAAAGGGTGTCAAGTTTGCTCTAATTTTTCATGGTTTTTTTTAACCTCATTGTTTGGATATGTGTCTATTTTTTAATTTTTTCTCTAAATTTATAAAAAATCAAGATATTCACTAAACCCCTTTATCATTTATTATCAATTCTAGTATATTATTTTATTTTAAATTAGGTCTTATTGAATCTATGCATAAAAAAGGCAAGATCACATAAGAGTAAATGCAAATGTCCATTGAAAAAATGGAATGAATTCAAACAGGTGGAAAATAAATAAATGCAACAAGTTATGTTAAACTTCTGCAATAATATATAAAATATTAGATAGTACATTGTGTTGTTTATTTAATTATATAAAAATATATTGTATTATTGAATTATATTGCTGTAAATTAGGGTTGAATTATTCATACTTGATATTAATTAAAGGAATTATTCATGATGAAAATATATAGAACATGAAACATGTCAATTTATGACAAGGCACCAAAAAATACTTTTGACATTGAAAGCATGTCAAACACATAGAAGACACATAAGAAAAAAGTTACATCAAGAATAAAGTAAGCATATAAGACAATGAAGGCATATCAATCATTTAGTAAGCCAAAAATACAACTCAAGGGTACATAAAACACTTTAACAAGGATAAAGTGAATATTAACTTGATTTAAATGCCAAGTCACATGACAAAAATAAAGTACAAATATCCTATATAAACTTGCTAGTCCTAAGAAGCTACAAAGCTCTGTGAGATTATTTGGTTATGGCTAATCTTGGATGACTTGAATCTTGGTCAAGTACACTTTTACTCCTTGTGCATCCATAATGTATCATAAATACTATATTTATGGCATGGAAAATGATTGTTTCTCCATGTTTATTATAGGTTGCAATTTTGTAAAGTGTCAAGCACTTGATCTATATTGCACAAATGTTCATCCCATGTTTTTATGAATATCAAGATGTCATCAACATAGAATATAAAAAATTAATTTGTAAATGAACTTAAAATATCATTCATAATCCACATGAATGTGGTTAGTGCATTGGTCATTCACCATTCATCATCCACTTTTGAGTTATTGCATAGTTCCTATAGTGTAAGCACTGTAAACCATAATTCATTAGTAATATTAGTGTTTGATGTCATAACACTCATTAGTTATCATATCAGTTTAAAAAATAAAACTTTTAAAATTTAAATTTTCTCATTAAATTAATGCATAAATAACCTGATAATGACTGCATGCCCAATTTCTCATCTATGTGCATTGAGTTATTCAAACGAAATAATGAATAAAAACCACAAATTATTTTTACATAAACCCTAACAACATCCATAAACTATTCACATAGATTTGATAACAAGAAACCAATAATTCCATTCCATAAAACTCCACAAAGCTATAAAAAAACAAGTCACACCCAATTCTTACCTTCTAATGACAACACACAACTTTGCCAAGAATTATATCACAATCATGAAAAATTATATGAAGACATAAAGAAACGTATTGATTAAAAAAATTGACATCAACATTAATAAAAATTATCAAGAAAAGAAAATTTGTTTTCCACATTCACGTAGAGGTACTATATGGAGCTTAAATCACCTCACAATGACTGCATTCCCAGTCTCCACTCCATGCACATTGATTTATCAAAATAAATCATTAAACTTTCTCTTATATATAATGAGTTCATTTATAGATTAGATGTTTTTAGGGTGTCATTAATTGTAATGGTAGTTTGTCTTAATAACACATCAATAGAACCTATGCATCCTTACACATGCATTAAAATACAACATTAACTATTTTAATGCCATCCAATGCCCCAAAAATTTTTGCATAGAATAAATTTATATCATGCTAAAAAGAAATTATGTCATCAACATAATTTAAATACTTCTCTCTATTATGTGTGTATGACACAAAGTCATCAACAAGCCAATGCATCCCTACCAGTAGACCTCCAACCTTGTGGCACAAGTCAATGATCCCATTCCATGTGTTATTAGAAAGGTAAAGTGATTTTATTCATCCAAAAACTTTTAATGATGACCATTGATCAAGTATAAAATAGATGTCTCATTTTGGTCAATTAAAAACCATCGGTAAAGAGGATATGGATAAAATATTCGACATGGTCAATCTTTATATAAGCAATGGATTAATTTGAATGTGTGCATTTTTTATGTTTGACTTTTCATGGTCATGGGAACTTGGGTAGGGACTAATTCTCGATTAATTTAGGCACAACACCATATAATGGTGATGGTTTCCATCAAGTTAAATAAAAAATATGATGTAGGAAGGTTGTTTCCAACACACTCATATTCAAATATCCTATGGATTATACTATATATATATATGGGACCCCTATTTCATGTTATAAAGGGGCCATTAAGGGGTTTCCAAAATGTATTATTGAAAAAATTGTACCATACACAAAGTCATAATTTTAAGGAGATATTTATTTTTACATGTAAAAAGGGAAAAACATGTACTATAGAATTTTAAAAACTATGATCATTTAAATTTAAAAAAATAATAATATAAAAATACATTCCATATGTTTTTAAACAAAAATCATGTATGAATATAAATGAAACATGAAATCTAAGATAATCAAGTACCCTCCATATGAAACTATTTTTATATGCATCATGAAATATTAGAAAGATGCAACAGATAACACTGATGTGATGTGACAAAGACCTGCTAAATTATTTCATCACTATGGATTAGTGTATATTCAACTATGTTCTCAATAAGCTTAGATTGGAAGTTGCAGTGACCAAAATAAATGGGAACAAGAATGGTAATTAATTGCATTGATGATATTGAGATAGGCATTGGATGCATGTTAGACTAGTCATGAGCATTGGACATTGATTGATGTGGTAGGGCCCCTAACATGTTAACCAAAAATGTAAATGCATCAACTAGTCAAGGCACTCCTAATGTAACTTATGAAATTGTAGTTATGGGATTGCATTTTTTAAGGCATCAATCTATTGATACTTTATCATAATTCCATGAAAGTAATGCAAAAGATATGGCAAAGGCCCTGAATACTTTATCAATTTCATCTTGTGATGTTAATGTAGGCTATGCTTGCATTGTCTGTACCAATGATTTTGAATTGGAAGAAGTATTCTAAATGCCTTCACTACAAAAAAACACATATTCTTTTCTCTTTATCTTATGCCTTCACTACAAAAAAACAACATATGTCCCTTATGTAGACCCCATATACTTAAACCACAACAAATGAATCTCAACCCTTTTAGGAGAAAACAAATCATGTAGAATAATTTTTCCCACAACATTAACTTATGCATCTTCTTCTACATATTCCCAATATTTTTACACCATGAGTGCCTCCAATCCTAACTAAATATTCTTGGTTTTTGACAAACCTATTAAATAATCATAATTGTTGTATAATCAGAAGGTGAACTATAAATATAGGTTTTTAGTTTGTTAATGGTATGTAATTCACTATAATCTTCAATTTATTAATGGTTTGTAATTCAATATAGTCTTCAATTTATGGATCACTGAATTTATGGATCAATATGTAGGAGTTTTTTTATAACTTATGCAATTTATTAAATTTATCTAATAAATTTGTAGATTTGTTAAATTCTTAGATTGGTTAATATTCTCTCTACACTTTTTATTTTTTTGGTTTCTATAATCATTTTATTTTATTATTTAAGATTCACGTGAAGTAATATATTAGCCTATTCTTTTCATAATTATGATGTCCATTAAAAGTAAAGAATTAAATAAGTCTCAAAAATATTGGAAGAGAGAAACCTATCCTTATCATAATTTAAAAGAAAACTGCAAATCATATGAAATAATAATAAATTATTTTCGTAGTCCTTTTGAGGATGACTTACTCAATCACACATTGCATTATATTGTCATGGAGTTGTCGAGAGTTACACAAATGAAAGAAATAAATTATAATTAGAAAATGAAAAATAAATATAAGACAATTAATGTACATAGAATTTTCTTATTTATGTGTTTTTTTAATGAATTTTTTTTATGTTTGACTTATAGAATTTAAATGATCCTTTAAATATGAACTTAATTTTAAACATAATTTTACTATTCAAAAATAAAGATTTTATTTATAATTAAAATTATTTTTTAAAGTAATATTTTCTATTTTACATAATTAAATTTTAAACTTTTTAAATTTAAAATTTATCAATAAAAATACCACTAATATATTTTTAAATTATAGATTTTTAATTTTTATTTTTTTTAATTTCAACTTCTCATATTCAAGTTTTGAAATAATTATAAATTAAAAAGTCTAAATTATAAATCAATATTTTAAAAATGTAAAATAAATATAAAATAGTTAATGCACTTCAATTTATAATATTATTTATTTATTTATTTAAAATATTTTGCTTTTTATATGTTATTAAGTTATATTTATTTTATATAGGAAAATTCCATTATTGATTTATAAAATCTAAACAATCTTTTTAATATAAATTTAGTTTTAAAGATAATTCCATTAATAGTAAATAAAAAGAATGATTTATTATCAAAATGTTTTTAAAATTAAAGCCTTCTATTTTACACAATCAAATCTTAAATTTGTTAATAAAAATTTTCATAATATATTTCAAGTTACAAATTAAAAAAAATTATAAATCTTAAATATTAAATTATAATTTTTAAAATACAAAATAAACATAAAATCATTAATATAGTTATACCTATAATACATTTTGTCTTTTTTTTCTAAATAGTTTAATTTTTATATACTGATCACCTGTATTTGTTTTAAGTGGAAATTCTGCTAATTTATAAAATATGAAGGATAATTTAAACATAAATTTAGTTTTAAAGATAAATTTATTATTTAAAAAAAAATACAATAATTTATCATTAAAATATTTTTAAATTGAAACCTTTTATTTTACAGAATTAAATTTTAAATCTTTTGAAATTGAAAATGTGTAATAAAAATTTGAAAAAAATATAAATTTTAACCTCTAAATCTGATGTATTAATTGTAAATCATTTTATAATCTTAAAATATTAATTAAAAGTCATCATATAATACATAAAATAGAAAAAAAAAACTTTCTAATACAAAAAATTAAAAAGTATAATTTAATATAAAATATTTAAAAATAAAAATAATAAACAATTAATATTCTTTTAAAAATAATTATATAAAACAATTAAAAAATATAATCTAATATAAAATATTTAAAAATAAAAATAATAAACAGATAATATTCTTTTAAAATTAACTATATAATAAAATTATTTTCTGATATTTTAAATTTAAATTAAATTAAATTGTATCTTCTAAAAGAAAAGATTAAAACCATTTAACTCTCCCCAAATATCATTGTTTACCTAACTCTTCCCAAGTATGTTCATTTAATCCTTTTATTCCTCAATTATGAATTCTTTCTCTAACTCAAAATAAGTTCATTTAACATTAATTTTCTTCATATTTTCATTACCTGTGCCCTATTAATCTTATCTGATTAAGAGCACCCATGTTAATGAAAATGATAGTTAAGGGAACAATAGATAGTTAAAGGGCATAAATTCCTTTTTACCTCTTAAATAAGTCACAAGAATGTTATTAATGGGAGAATGGTGGTGTTTTTAATTAGAAATTGTTTCTCTTTTCTTCCAAACCTTAACTTGTACTATTTCACACACCTATGAAAATATTCCAATTATAATAAATCTTTCTATATTAAATATTCTATTATCATTTATCTATTTCTTTCTCAAATATCATTGAGAAATTGTATTACATAATAATCTTCAGAAAAATGATGTAACTCTCCCCAAATAGCATCATTATTTACCTAACTCTCCCTGATTACATTCATTTATTCCCTTTATCTCTCAATTATGAATTCTCTCTCTAACTCAAAATAAGTTCATTTAACATTAATTTTCTTCATATTTTCACTACTTTACCTTATCAATCTTTATTTGAATAAAAACACCCAGTTAACAAAAATGATAATTAAGAGGACAATAGATAGTTAAATGAATAAGTGTAATGTGTAAATAACACAAAAAAATCTAAATAATAAAGAGCATATATATTCCGTTTTACCTCTTAAATAAGTCACATGAATGTTAGGAATTATAAATGGGAGAATGGTGGTCTTTTTAATTAGGAATTTTTTCTATTTTCTTCTGAACCTTAACTTTTATTATTTCTCACACCTATAAAAATATCCTAATTATAATAAATATTTATATATTAAAGTTTCTATTGTCACTTATGTATTTCTCTCAAAAATATAAAAAAATAACTCTCAAGTCAACTAATTATTCCTCGCACATAATAATATCCAATAATATTTTTCTTTCATTGGAGTATATATTTATAATTTAATATATTATTTATAAATAAAATATTAATTTATATAAAATGTCATTTTATTTTTATTTTAAATGATTCAAAAAAGGGTTAAGAGGGGCTCTAACCTAGATATATTGAAATAAAATGTTTCAAGTGGCCAAGCCAATAAAAAAAAATGAGTGAAAGAGATACAAATAAAAGATAAACAATACATTCCAGAATTTTAGGTTATCTATACAACATCTTAGAGAAGACACCAATGGGAAGGAATTCTCTCAACAACCCCATGAAGTCATCAAGCCTGCTTTTCACTGTATTGAATTTATTGATTTGCATGTAAATTCTAGAACCTTAAATAAAATTATCCCATGGGACCTAAGTGTCATGTAAATCCAATTCCTTCAAAACCATCTACTTCATGATTGGAATGTATAGACACCCAAACTTGCAACAAAGCCTTTATTCTCATGTTTTATTCTTATTTCAACTCATGTGGTAAACTTGTACAATTTAACCCATTTCAAATATAACCTCAACCCCACATAATTATGTATTTTATCAATAGTGATTAAAATTATTTTAGCATTTATCCAAAAGGTATTCGTTTATACATCTAGACTACATTTTATCTATTAGCTAGCCTTACCTCAAAAACATATCCTTTATCTCCTTTGAAAACCTATACTTTTACATGCATGTCTTAGACGAATATGTACATATAATAGTTTGTATATTTTATCTTTGTGGTATCTATCTATTTTTTACCATTTGGCATAAGCCTTAACCCTTCCCATTTGTATTTTCAAAAGTTAGTTGACATACTTTAGTCATCTTGGATAGTCCTATAATTATAAATTATTTCTAAGTCATTCGAGAGATCTATGATAATATAGAATCTAAAGAGTAAGGAGAAGAAGGAGGAGAATTTTTGAGACCCCACCTCAATAAGGGAAAAGCCTATAGTCATGCTATTCCATTCAAGTTGTGTTGCATTGAATCAATTCCTACATACTTGTAATATTTTTTGATCTTTGTCTCTCTATAACATTTTTTTTGCTAAAAGAGGGTAATAAGACTTAAATAATTGCATTGATTATTTATAGGAAAGTGGAGATTGAAAATCTTACTCTAGATATTCCGTTCACACACCAAAATAACTATGTAAAGATATAATTTGGAGAATGGGGGACATGTAGTTTTCAATTCTACTACAATAGTTTCCTAACTTTATTACATTTAGATAATATTTTTGTTGGATTTTCACTCATGTATATTTTTATTCATTACGTAAATGACACTTTTACTTATGTACTATTTGTAATAACCATAAGGTAAGGGGGTTACTTTAATAAACAACCACCATAAGACTTTTTTAGTAGGGGGAAGAATGGTGGATGTAATTCACTACATTGAAATTCTCACGCTCTAGCCTTTTTTTTCATTTTTAAAATTTGTAACTATCCTAAAATATATTACCTTTTTTTGTTTTGAAGTGTGAAAGCAATGTAAAAGTGAAGATTCATCCACATAGCATAGTTTTCTCTATGAATAAATAATGAATGTACAGTCACAATAAAGAAGACATAACACACAAGCATAAAAAAACCAAATTACAAAAGACTAAATAGATTCACATGACGACATAGTGACTAACCCAATGATATAGAGGCAAAATGAAATCATCAAAATTGACCATAATAGACTCGTACATGTATGGGTCTATCAAAAAGAAATGCATATGGTATGCATTTAGGGGTAGGTCAAATATAGTAAATACAATTGGAATACATATTTAGAATTACATAATAGTGAAGGTGTGATTGTTTCTAAACCTATTTCTCTATTCATTTCTTTGATTTAGCTTACATTTGTGACACATGTGCTTTTTTATATTTCTTATCCTCTTAGATTTTAATTTTGTGTTTCACTTATAGAAACTTATATTTATTTAATTATTTCTTATTTATACCTATTTTTTGTAAACTTAGAAGTAGGGTAAACATAAATGGTGAACTCAAATAGTTTTCATATTCAACCTAGGGTTTCATATTAACCATTTTCTTCAAAAATTTCATGGCTAATTTTTTATTTTATTTATTTTCATGCTTACTTCATCCAAAACCCTAATTTATATTTATAAATATATATCATGAAAAATTTTACCTAAGATTTGTTTTCTTGCTTACATTCAACATAGGGTTTCAAAACCCTACATCATCTTGGGGTTTGGTCAATCATTTTAAAATTTATTTTTCATATTTTCACCATGGAGGTTTTTATATTGACCTTGACTTCCTAGTGCCATCATCTATGCTAACCTCCTATGCTTGGATAGTTTATATAACTTGCTCTTATTAGACGTAGTACTAGGTTAGGTGGTGACACTTGTGAATTTTAATAGTTACTAGTACAACCCACTTAAATTTTAGAAAATAATAGTGTGCATGAGGTTTCTAGGGTTAATTATAACAATTTTGATAACCCTCCAATAACACTTCAAGATATTAAATATTTCCAGGACATTAGTGAGAATCAATTTGAAGGATTTTTTCCATAAACAATGATGAATTAGAATATATGATTTATATATTTCCACAAGTTTAAAAAAATATGTTATTTGAAAAACAAAATATTTTACTTAAATAACCTTTAATAGATTCCATTGGTTGTTCTACATCAAATTATGAGGTTAATATTCCAATTGATGTGAACAACCAAAATGAAAAAATGTTGTAGATAATTTCATACATAAAATATCTTGGTCTTGGATAAATAAATACTAATATTAATGGTAATACTACATCTACTGAATTAATAAAAAAACTCCTTAATCCTACATGAATTCAATAATTTAAAAAATGCCAAAAACATCCATTGGGCCTAATCATGTGCTATCATCTACAAACATTTTATATTATCCTTTGGATCATGAGATATGTTTGCACTTTTTACCTCCATATTTTTATATGCCCAAGTTTATTATATTTAATGGAAAATGAGACCCCTCTTTACACAAATATTTTTAATGCATCTTGTCTATGATATCAATATGATGAGATTATTATGACCAAAAAGAATCCTAAAATACTCACGATATATGTTTTAAATTAGTTATATTATCTACCTAAGCATTCAATAACTAGATTGCATGATCTAGTACATATTTTATTATCTCATTATTCAATTAATATTAGCTAAAGTGTGACTTTCAAACAAATTGCTCAAATTATGTAAGTTGCTCATGAATGCATTGTAGACTATGTCCTTAAATTCCAAACCTTTCTTACTAAGATGTCTCATCCAACTCTTGATAGTGAGTTACAAATCATATTATAGATTATGTTACTTAATTATACTAAGGACAAGGTAATGTGCACCAACTATGGTTCATTCAATGACATTTGTCATGTTTTGCAACATTGAGACTAAGCTTATAGATGGAAATATTCTCAAATATAAACCAATTACTTTAGCATCTAACTTTAAAATATTAACAAAAAATGAAATTCGAACCAAGGGCTAATGAAATATATATTTCCCATGCTAAGAATGAGGCTAGAACTATTAACATAATATCACAAGCTCAATCTAAAAATACTTTTGTAATCACTAGACCATGGAGAAATTTCTCAAGGTTACTTGATCCAACTAGTCAAGTGCTAAAGATAATGTTAGAATGTAATGTGATTTTTTTTATCAAAATAATTTATTGAGATCAAAATCTACTTCCACCTAAAAAAACTAAACCCAATGTATTTTTTCCATTATATTTAGGGATCGGGGCATTCCACTAATAATTGTTGAATATTGTGCCATTAAATTTAAGATCTAATTGATGATAAAATTATCACTATAGGAGTGAATTCATATAGTTTAAATTATATGGTGAAAATATGTAATAAAGATTTAAAGCTCTTTATTAACCCATTGCAAAATCAAGATAATTTGCACATGGCATCAACTATGGATCCTGAGAATGAGCTTGATAACCTCATTGGCATGGTATCATGTTCCCAAATTCATAAACATACCATAACATTCCATGACCATGAAATACCTACAAATGGGTAAAATAACTGTCATTTATTAGCATGTCTTTATTATAAGGAACACTTCAATTACACATGGTGTCAGGCCAATAATAGACTATGAGAATTTTAAATGAAATTAGTGCAAACAAAAATTGGATTAATTTAATTAATGAGAAACAAGAGTACATATATATATAATTATATGATTATTCAATTCATCTCTTAAGATGACTATTCACATTTTACAAGGTTAAAAAATATTACTTCTAGGATTATGTATAATAATATTGCATCCTTCCCTTTATCCATAGGGGTTATAATGAGATTAATCATTCCCTTTAATTCTTAACATTTCTCTCTTATAATAGGTTATGTCAGGATATCTACTATTTTATATGTAGTTGGACAATGTATCGATTTTACACTACCATCTTTCACATAATGTTGAATCAACTATAAACATTTTGGTTGAGTCATGTAACTGCTTCTTTTATATCACCATTTAGAAAGGTATATTAATAAACCCAAAAACTATCAATACATTAAAATTACCAATAGGCCAAGATCTAAAACAATAACTAGTATTGATTTGTATTAAATGACTTGAAATATTTATAACCCAAACCATGCTCAAATAAGCCTCAACTCCAAAATTACCACTAGGCCAAGATCTAAAACAATAACCAATATTGATTCCTATTGAATGACTTGAAATATTTACAACCCAAACCATGCTTAAATAAACCTCAACTTAGGACTTAGAGTTGACATGCAAAATTCAAAAAAAAATTAAAATCTAAATAAAATGTTTATTTTTAGTAGTTACTATTTATAGTAAGTTTTGCATGCAAGCGTGCACATCTCTAAAAAAATCCTAAATGCTAAAATTATCATATGGGACTAAATTTAATATTCGGTCCTAAAAATATATAATTTATAAAAATAGAAAAATCTTGAAAAAATAATTAACTTACAATTTTAGAGTCTCAAATGATCATGTATGGCCTCCAAAAAAGATCTAAAACATCCCTAAGAAGGTATAACTTCTTAGGATAGCAATGAAATTTTCAATATGGTCTTTTTATCTTGTAGAAGAGCTCAAACAGAGCTATGGGTCAAAAGTTATGGCCTCTAGAAGGTTGGCCTATTTTCTTTGCATCATTTTCCTCTGGTTGAAAACAACTTAGCTCCTGTGAGTTGCCCTGATTGTACTACTACCATTTTTCCTTGTCAATCTTCTTTATCTCCCATTATTTAATTCAAGTTTTGTCTTCTTTCATCAATCCTTCCCACTATAGCAAATACCTATTATAATTCCCTTGCCTTGTACTTATTGTCTTCATATCTAAAACCTACTAAATTGTAACTTAATACCCATATTATTCTATAAAGTCCTCCAAAAATGACTTAGAAATTTTGTGTCCCTATCTGAAGTAAACACCATGTAATCTCACAATATCCTTAAAAATAATTCTAAAATTCTAGTTCCATCATTGGTTTTATTACATGTAATAAATGAACCATTTTATAAAATATGTCTATAACAACAAAAATTGAATCATTACCTCTCTATGTTTTTGGAAATCCCAACACAAAATCCCTACTCAAATTTATCCATAGTCCTCTTGGAACTGGTAATAGGATGTATAATCCAGTATTTTGTGCATGTCCTTTTGCCACTTGACATATCATGCACCTTGAAACATACCTTGTCATATCTCTTATCATCTTTAGCTAAAAACACTTTTCCTTCACCAAATCTATTGTCTTCATCTTATCAAAATGTCTAGCCAAACCACCACTATGTAATTCTCTTATTATATTGTCTCATAGAGACCCAACTAGAATGCATAATTATTTCCCTTTAAAGAGATAACCTTCCTATATAAGATAGTCATCATGAATAACATCTATCCCACCTGTTAATGGATTCATGCACTGCCCAACTACCATTCTAAAATATGGATTGGTATCATATAATTATTTGATAGCTTCAAATCCAATTACTTCACTCACTATAGTAGTTAATAATGCTACCCTCTTGCTCAATACATCAGCTACCTAATTTTATTTTCTTGATTTATGCTTCAACATAAAATTATACCCCTACAATAAATAAACTCACTTTTCATGCCTACTATTCAACTTACTTTTTGTATTCACATACTTCAAAGCCTTATGATCTATAAATAGGATAAACTCCTTAAGCACCAAGTAATACCTCCAATATATTAATGCTTTTACAATTGCATAAAGTTCAACATCATAGGTATAATACTTTTTTCTTACCTCATTCAATTTCTAACCGAAATATGCTATTGGCTTTCCTTCTTGACTCAACATAGCACCAATCCCCACAAACTAAGCATCACAATCAACCTCAAACACTTTGTTAAAATATGGTAATGCTAAGATTGGTCATTATGTAATCTTCTTCTTCAAAATTTTAAAGATTTTTTTGGCTACTAAAGTCCATGAAAATTACTTCCCTCATGTAATTTGTTATTGGTGCCACAATACTACTAAAAATTTTAATATTTTTTTTGTAAAAAGTTGCTAAACCATGGAAACTTCTTATCTCTATAATACTTTTTGGAATAGGCCACTCAACAATTGCCTTTATCTCTTCTTCATCCATTCTCATACCATCTATTGAAACTACAAATCCCAAAAATACTAAATTATTTTGTATAAACCTAGACTTCTTCAAATTTGCATACAACTTCTCCTTTCTTAACAAATCCAGTACCATTCTCAAATGTTGTAAGTGTTCTTTTTTAGTCTTACTAAATATAAAAATATCATTAAAATAAATAACCATAGACTTACCAATATATTCTCATCGCACTTTATTCATCACCCTCATAAATGTGTTATGTGCATTAGATAATCTGAATGGCATCACCATCCACTCATATAAGCCATCCCTAGTCTTCAATGCAGTTTTCCACTCATCTCCTTCACGAATTCAAATCTAATAATAAGCACTCCTTAGATCAATCTTGGTAAAATATTTTTCTCCTGTAGGCACATCCATCATATCATTTAAATGAGGTATATGAAACCTATAATTTATTTTAATTTTGTTAATTGATCTACTATCAACACACATTATCCATCATCCATCTTTCTTTGGAGTTAGCAAAGATGGTGTTGCACATGGACTCATACTCTCCCTTATCACCTTCTCTATTAGCAATTCAGTAACCTATTTATTTAATTATGTGTGTTCTATTGGACTCATTCTATATGTTGCTTGATTGGGTAGATTTGATCCTAGAATTAAATCAATGTGATGTTGAATATCTCTATTTGATGGTAAACCATCTAGTAACTCATCAAGCATAAGATCTACATAATCTTTCAACACTCTTGCTACTTATGTTGGTATTTTCACCACTTTTGTGTCTTCATTCTTTGATATTAATACATAACAACAACCTACCACCTTTATATCTTGGATAAATTTTTTAGTAGATAGCATGGTTTTTGTCTTCTCTTCCTCTTTAAGAGCTAACAAAACTATCTTTGTACCACTTTCCAAAAAAGTGTATGTGTTATTTGCTCCATTATGATTTACTTTCTTGTTAAATTGCCATGGTCTTCCTAATAACAAATGGCATGCATCCATCAAAATAACATCAAACCATATTTTATCATTATAACTTGTTCTTATAGAAAACTTGATTAAGCACCTTTTATCTATTGTAACTTCATTCCCTTTCTTAAACCATGAAATCTAATAAGGATTAGGATGATTTTCACATTGCAAATTTAGTTTCTCTATCATTTCTTTAGAAACCATATTTTCAAAATTACCACCATATATAATTACTTTGCATGCCTTTCCACCTGAAGTACATCTTGTTCAAAAAATATTTGATCTCAGCCATGCATCACCACCTTCTTTATTTTGTATTTGTTCCTTCTTTGGAGTGATCATGGTTCTTCTCATCATGGGATTCTCTCCAACATCTATAGGTGCAACTTTAGTATTTTAGTCTTCTATCTTAGCCTAGACTAGATTCACTCTTGGGTGATCTTTTTGCCTCCTTTATTGATCTTGATAGTGTGGACACTTAAATTCTTTATGCCATTCTCCACATCTATAACAAACATAAGATCTATGTTGATTTGAAAACCATCCTCTATCACCACCATAACCTCATCCTCTTTGAAACCCTCTTCATCTTTGTTGGTATTGAAATCCTTGCCTATTATCATCTTGCCTTTCTGCACCATGTAATGATTCATATTTATTAGTATTAAACCCACCTCATCCCCTATTTAAAGGGTATCTACCTCTTCTTAGACCAAGAGACATTCTTCTAAAATTCTATCTATTTTTTTTTCCTTCAAAGCTAATTGATAAGCCTCCTCCATGCAAAGTATTCTATGCATGTTTAATTCATCTTGTATAAAAAAAATTCAAACCATTTACATACCTTGCATGCATATTATCTTCTATTTCATCATGCCTTGTATGAAATTATCATAAAATTCATCTGTATACTCTTGTATATTGTGATCTTTTTGCCTCAAATTCTAAAATCTTCTATATAGGGTTTGTACATAATCCATAGGAAGAAATTTCTCCCTCAACTTCTTCTCCATCATTTTCCATGTATTAATCTTCTATTTACCTTTTCTCTATCTCTCTTTCTATATGTGATCCCACTAAATCAATGAATGACCTTTCAATTTTGTGCGTGTAAACTTTACCTTATTGTCTTCTCTCATAGTCTTCCACTCAAAGAATTTTTCCATGTTATTCACCCAATCTATCAACTCCTATCTTTTTAAACTACCCCCATAATTTAGAACATCAACCTTGATTCCTTCATTTCTTACTTATAAATCCCAAACCATCTTCTCTTCCATCGATGGTAGTTGCTCTTGTCATTCTTCTTCTTGCTTAACTTCTTCATCATGATCGGTCTCCTCATCACCACCTTTTCCTCTTTTTTGGTTGGTGATAACCTCAGTTAAGTGTTCCACTTGCCTCTATAGCTCTTGTATAATATGGTTCATCTAGAAATACCTCCTTATCCTCTCACCATGTATTACTCCTCCAAGATCCAAACTTTTTATGATACCAACTAATGAACCCGAAAACTATCAAGACAATAAAATAACTAATAGGCCAAGATTTTAAATAATAACTAGTATTGATTCATATTTAATGACTTGAAATATTTACAACCCAAACCATGCTTAAATAATCCTCAACTCAGTATTTAGAGTTGACATGCAAAATTTTTTAAAAAGAACTAAAATCTAAAAAAACATCTATTATTAGCAGCTACTATTTATAGTAAGTTTTTCTTGAAAGCATGTGTAGCTCTAAAAATCTCCCAAAATATCCTAAATTCTAAAATTATCCTATGAGACAAAATTAAACTAAAATTAAAGTCCAGTCCTAAAAATATATAATTTCTAAAAATAGAAAAATATCAAAAAAAATAATTAAATTACAATTTAAGACCTTCAGATGATCACGTATGGCCTCTAAAGCATCCCTAAGTAGGTAGAACTGCTTAGGAAAACAACAAATTTTTCAAGATGGTCATTTTGGTGCATGGAAGAGATCAAACAAAGCTATGGTTCAAAAGTTATGGCCTCTGAAAGGTTGGCCTATTTTTTCTGCATCATATATTTTATGCCCATCTAATGAATTTCCCATACATTTTATGTTATTAAATCCTAAAAATTAAAAATAGTAGTCCATTTGGCTATTGGTTAAAAGGTCTCATTATAGTTTATCCTTCTTTTTTAAGCATATCCCTTTTGTTACAAACTTGGCTTTATTCTTTTAAACTGAGCCATTTATTTTGTATTTTTTTCTAAATACCCACTTACAAAAAATGGGTTTAAAATTGAGTGGAAGGTTAACTAATTTCTAAGTTTCATTCTTGACCAAAACATCATCTTTAATTTTCATTGACTTCCTCCATGCATCAAGACTTTTATCCTATTTTAAGGAATTTAGTTCTGAATCAAAATTTATTCTTTTGGATGGTCTTCCAAGGTAAATATGTTTATCTTATCTTGAATCTTTTCAATAAAATTGTTAGTTTTATATGTGGATATTTATGTACTTTGAGTACCTAATTTTACAAATTCATCAGGTCTAACTTATTTCATTATTTGTGTGGCCCATTTTGGCATATTTTAATGTTTTTCTTGTGGAATAACTAGTGCCTCATTTTATTGATCAAAATCTCCTTCATATTTTGACATGTGTTCATATTATGATAAATCTTCAATGCCTTCAATGGGGAGAGCTTAATTTTTAATTATGAGTACAATACAAATTCAAATGATTCTCAATTACATGCCTCCTTTCACTATTTAGAACCACCATATCATTCTCCTTAAAAACATAAAATTTTATAAATTTCTCAAGTCAACTCAATTATCAATCAATGTTAGATGTGTCCATTGTAGTCTCACAAAAAAAACATCTATTTAAATGATAAACTTATTATTTTATCATAAAATAGTTTTTTTATCATTTGAGGATTTTGAGTATTCCAATAGGATTAAATTTCTATTCCTATGGTCAAAATTATTCCTTTTCTACTTGATAATTAATGTATAGCAAGTGGATCAAAAAACTTGAATATGTCATGCTGAAGGAATATGACCACACCAACCTTAATATGGAGCATTTTTTAAAGAGATGTTGATGGTGACCTATTCTAGAGATATACTATTATTTGAATTATTTTTGCCTAGAAATGCAAATTTACTCATTTGAAAATATAACATTTCCTAAACCATGTTCATCACAGTTTTGTTCATTCTATTAATTATTTCATTTTGTTGAGGAGTGTGAGGATCCGTGAGATGATGCTTGATCCATTTTTATTGAGATAGGTCTTAAACACCTTTGATGTGATTTCACCACTAGTATCAATCATCAATGTCATAATATGGCTTGTGTTTCATTTTCAACCATTGTTTGAATCCTTTGAAAAGTTTTGAAAGATTACAATTTTTTCTTAGAAAATAGATCCAGGTAATTTTTCTATAGTGATAAATTAACAACATGAAGTACTTATAAACACTATTTTAATTAATTGGTAGAAAACACAAACCAAAGTGAGTCAACAAAAATTTTCTTTCAGCTTTCTCGTATGATTTTTGAAATGGCTTTATTTCATGTTTAGTCAAGATGCAAGCTTCACATTTGTCAATATTTTTCAATAAAGTTGGCAAACCTAGAATAACATTATTTTTCATTATTAAAATATTTTAATAGTGGGTATGTATAAATATTTAATGCCACAAAATACTTTTTGACATGCCACCTTCAACGAGACAAGAATATTTTCTTAAATTGAAGGTTCACCTTTGAGTTCCAGTAACTTTCTTCATCAAATCCATTCAAGAAACTACATTATCACATTATTTTTACCTCTCCATCATCCAAAAAATTGGAATGTCCTCATTTTCAAACTATCATGAAAGAAAGAAAAAAGATTTTTAGTTGAGGAAGGTATATGACATTATGGAGAGTGAAATTTGAAAACCTTGGTGACTTAAGTCAAATTGTCCCTTTTCCTTCACATTGTAGACTTTTTTCATTTTCCAAATACATTGGATCACATATTTCTTCTGAAACTCCTTAAATAAGTCCATTGTGAAAATCACGTGTTGCATGGAATAAGTATCTAGGACCCAATATCCATATCAAATTGATTTCATGGAGGAATTATTGACTTTATCTAAAATGGAAAGCAAAAATTCACTTGTGAAATAAGTTGAGTCTGATTCTAAGGTTTTATTCTTTTTTATTTTTATGGGCCTCAATCTTGTCTAATGATATTCTTAATTTATGAGCCTCATGACTCCATGTTCTACCACATGATTTTCAAAATAATTTTTGTCTGCCAATTTTATTTTCATGATGTTGACCATTATTTATGGAAATTTTTCCTTCTCTTCCTTCATTTTTTACTTTGCATCTATAATTTCCTTCATTCTTTGAAGAATAAGTCATGTTGGAATAATTTCCATTTTGACGAGTATAGCAAATATTTTCACCTGTGGTTTTAGTATTTTTTTCCAAACACAAGCTGGGTAGATGCACAAATTTTGGGGGGTGGGGGGTGGGGGTCATGGGGAGGGGAGGGTACATTTTTGAAAATTTCATCCATGACTTACAAAGGATGTTTTAAAAAGGGCATACACAATTTTTTTTTAAAAACCAAGCTAAATTTTGAATAGGCTTGGTATTCCAAACCTAAAGAACACACACCCTTTGGCAAGGGATGTATGCCCTTTGTAGTATAAAGGGTGCATGCCTTTTTAGTAAAAATGGTGCATACCATTTGGAAAAGGGTGTATGCCCTTTAGGAAAGGTCATACACACTTTTTAGTACAAAGGACATACACCCTTTGGTTTTGTTTGTATTTTGTTATTTTGTGAGGTTTTGGTTGTGTTTTTTTAATTTGTGATATGGAATATATATAAATTGAAATAAACATTTAAGAATAAGAATGCTTAAATTTGATTTATTATACATTTTATATTATAATCCTTACATTTGAATTATTAAACATTTTATATAATAATGATTTCATTTGATTTATTATACATTTTATATGCTTCTACTTTAAATTTATTTTACTAAATATAAATAATTAGGACCATTCTAGGTCTTATTAAATTCCAGCACTATGTGAGTTACCATTTGAAAAATAGTATTTTAAAATTTAATATGGTCAATACTTAGTCATTTTTAGAATTTTAGAATTGAACATAAGGTTATCTAGGTGTAAATTTTATCATGTGACATCTATTTTAGAAAAACCAATGATCATTTTGTAGGTTTTTGGACCTTCTAGATTATTTTATGATAATTTTAGGAGTTATAGGTGTACCCAAAATTAATTTTATAAACCTCACATCTGTCAAAGAGAGTGAGATATGAGAGAATATTAACACATGAATTCATATCCACAACACAATTTAGACTATTTAAATTCACCTTGAACCCATATTAAAGTCACATATGATTTTATTTTTCAAAAATTATATTCCTTAAGTTATATTTTTAGTCACATGAGGGAGGCATCACTAGAGGGTGACATTAGGGTGCCTTTATAACACATGACTTTAACTGGTGACATTAGGAGGACCTTGCATGTGACTTTAAGTTGGCTTATGACATGTAATTGAGATGCATTTAGTAGATTAAGTTTGCATGTCATAAGGGGTAACATTAGGATGTATTTAGAAGCAACATTGAGTATTTTTAAATCTAATGATGGTGCTTTATGCACAAATTTTTAGCTATGTATAATTCTCCTTTACATACCTACAAGTTTTATGCATAATCCAATTTGGAGTCTTTAATACAACATTCATTGCATGCATAGACAAGTCTCACATCACTTATACAAAGAACATATTGCACGTATCAAAAATATTTTTCACCACCACATTTCCATGAAGTACTTCACCTTTGCATCGGACATCATGCACCTAGCAGAGCCCATGATACATCTCATACACCTTGTATGGATATCTTTATTACACTCCATGCATGTGGATTTATAGATGGAAATTCTTAGTTTAATGACAATGAGTTAAGGGATACCTTAGAGTAATCATCCAACTAAACAAATTAACCACCACACACTTTCAATAAGTTTAACCATTTTATGCGAAGAAGTTGAAAAGACTTGTAGTTTTGTTCTTTTTATAACTTTTAATAATTGTAACTACTTTCTTATATTATCTACATAAATATATAACATATGAATTTGGATTGAGGTTGATGATATACTCAATCGTAGTGATAGATAGAATGCTTGAGTATCTAATATTTCTCCCATAATTTGTATTCACACCTTTAGTCTAGGTAAATAAAATAAAATTATCTTAATTATTTGAATGTGTTTCTAACCTTGTTGTATCCTTGTTATTCTCTGTGATTTTTCCCTATTCATTACAAATGAATATAAGTTGTATTTCCTACAAGTATCAATATTTTGACTACTTAAATTTGTGTCATTTACTATCTACAAGAGAACACAACATGTACACTTCATAGCCACAAATCTTCTCTCTAAGGACAAGATTTTCCCTATGTATAAGATCTTAGGTCCCATGGTGTTGATCATTTATATATGAGCATATCTCTTTTATATGATTGTAAACATGCAAGCACAACAAGATAATGAAGGATTGTTGGTTGAATTTATTTTAACCTACCCAAAATAATTTTGTTATAACCCCTCAAGTTTTACTTAAGAAAATGCAGTAAATTTTTTTCTTTTAAAATATTTAAATAATTAACTTAACATTAATATCTTAGAATTAAACAATACAACATATCTAAATCATAAATAAGAATAATAGTACTTCTAATTCAAATACTACACACAATTTTAATCTTAACAACTCCAAGGAAAGTAAATACAATAGGACACAACTACAGCTAGTCTCACAATACAACACCCATTGTTTAAGTACATCAAATACATCTATAATTACATTCCTTTAGGAATGAGTGTTAATAGAATAAACAGATACCAAGCTCTATGGAGCTCGAGTCAATCTAACTTGTGTATCACTTATAATCACAAATGCTATCTCCAAGTAAGTACTATAGTGGGGAGGGATAATATCATTCAAGCACTTTTCCACTCCAACCATGGATCAAAAATCTCCCACATAATTCCCTATTAGGAAATGGCCCTCTCTTCATGGATAGGTAGATAAAATGGAAAAAAAAACTTAGTGAGATGTGTTAGTACCCCATGTGCTTGTAATATTTAATACTATATGACGTGTATCATAATGAAAATAAGTTTCAAACATGATATCACATAACATGAAAATTGAACATATAAAATGAAAATGTAGATATAACATTACTTTGACCAAAGTTTTCAAATAATATTTGATCACTAGATCGGTCAATTTCATCACACACCACTTGATCAGACTATCCATTGGTGGTGCTACATAGGCTAGTGGAATCCATCTCACTACGTATTAGCATCATCAATATAGTTTATAAAATAAATATATATAACATAATATATAATTCCAAGATTCATACAGATTTTCTCCTATACTAGGAATAGAACAATCTTGAACAATCATTTTATTTCATCAATTTTTGTCATGAACCTACAATCATGCTAGTAGAACGTACATAACCATATATGAAAAAACACAATTTTTAAAGAATTTATACCATTCAGGTATTCTTTAATCATGGAACATAATTCCTCTTTTTAATACAGGTAATGTACTAGTTTTTGATAGATAATCATTCTTGGGCCTATACATAACTATACATATTTACTTTGGTACTCACCAATATGAAAAAAAATAATCTAAAACAATATTTTACTTTTGATTAGTTAACAGCTATCACAAACATTTTAAAATAATCCAAGTTATAAATTTTTTGTATAATCTTAACATAACCAATCATATTTCTAAGTTGGTTTATCTAATGGTATAATGCAACTACCAAGGATATATGTCTATATATAAATTCTTGTAGAACATATATACCTAATTTAATCAATGATTTCCATCTTCTTTACTTTAGTAAATAATTCATAAGTATATCTAATCATAAAAGTAAACCACAAACCATAATCTCCTTTAAGAAACAAGTATTCTTTAATTCTCAGTTTTGGAAACATATAAGTTTGTACATGAATATATATACAATTAAATATACACATCACTCATAATTCCTTAATACTTAGTTATTATATATTTAATTGCTCAAAATAAGGATATAAATTCTACCCAAAGGGATTAAAACTCTACCCAAAAGGAATAAAATACTGCTAGGAGAAATAGACGTAGCATTAAACACATTCAACATAGACTCAAAAATTAAACGTAGCCTCAATAATTTCCACGTGGGTTATGAAGTACGATGTAGGGCTATAGTTTAATTGCAACATAGTTTATTAAATGTAAACTTAGTATTATACAACCAATAAATATGATTGAATGTAACCTATTTAATAGTCAATATGTGAGATGTTAACTTCAATAACTTAAAACACAGTTTTACAATCATTAACATAGACCTAGGATAATTCTCAGACTTTTAGAAACACTACATAGTCCATTGGAATTAAAATGTAGTCATCAATGTATGATGCAAGCCAAAAGAGAACTTAGCTAACCAATAAAAGGTTAAGAATAAGAATTATATGTTGAATTACTGTGCAAATCAAAACATTAAGGGAACATAAGCCAAAGTGGGTCTATGACAATGATAAAAAAAGAGACATCATTACTAATATAAAATAAGATGCAGCCAACCATTTAAAATAAAGGAAAACCAATACAAAACCAACTTGGTAATTGTATGCAATCAAAAATTCATCATGTCTATAAATCAATCTTGGATTAGAGAAGATAGAGCATACTTATACTTCTGATTGGGAATACATTTGTTAAGTGAGAGCATGACCAATATGGGGATCTATTAGACCTAATTAGGGGATCACTTATGATAATACACCATGCTAGGAAGGGTTCCAAATCCTACAGTCTAACACAATCATGTAATAACCCTAAAAGAGTCCTAGGTTTAATATTCACCTATTCTAATAAACAAGAAAGTAAATCTAATCTAGTGCACACCAAAGCTTGTGGCACAAAGTGGGGGTTAGAAGCAATCAAAATATGTATAAGAGAATCTTAATTAAGCTAAGTATGAGTAAGAGCCTAATACATAGAATATGAAGAGTAATATTATTCGAGCTAACATTTATTCTAATTTTATCTACTAAAGAGAGGAGAACAAAGTTAGAATATACTTACCTAAATTTGAACACATTGAGACTCAATCTATCCCTTGCCCAAAGGGGATTTGTAAAAGGTTGATATGGTTTTTAAGGATCACTAAGAAAGGCCAAAACATCCAAGACTTATCCATAAGACTATATTATCTAAGTAGAAACCCTAAGCTAAGACTCCTCAAGTATAATGGTGGAAGAGTAGATTGTGAAGAAGCACAAGAGAATAATAAATCTTGATTGCATATTGAAATAATGATGAAATGATATTGTATTTATAAGTTGATCTTGCTCTAAATGCTCTCATAAAATTTAGTTGTATAGGGTTGACCTAGTCGACCCTGTATGTTTTTGAGGATAATTCACTAGGTTTAAGCTAGGTCGGTTGAAGGGCTAACAAACTCAAAAAGTGAAAAATACCCCTAGACTATATAGGGTCAACCTAGTACAACCAACTATCTAAAAGGGAATTAAAGCAAGAAAAGGAGGATGGAAAGAGAAAAAAGATTGGAGGAATGTGCAAGGGAGGATTAATAACTTAGAGAATGGTTTTAAGAGCTGGTTAGATTGGTAATAATGTGTTAATAAGGGATAAAAATCTTATGAATCACCAAAGGTCTTCCCACCCCTTTCCCGGTGCACCCCTTAGGGCATGCACTTAGAGAAATTGAGTCTCAATGGGTTCCTACAAGATGTAAAGCATTAGTTTTTTATAAAAGTTAAAAATATTATGTGTATACATATGCCCCACTCAAATCTCATCATGTGTCACTAAGGTGCAATAGGGGATGGCGATTCAAGAAATAATAGGACACATAATGTTGATGGTAAAAAATAGTTGTGGTATTTTAAAGTAAAAATAACTGAAAGTAAAAGACTTAAAGGTAAATAACTAAAAATTAAATGCAATGTGTACCTTGACTTACCTTTATCATAGGATGGTTGTCTAATATTTTATTATTTTTGATTCTATAGGGTACAGAGATTGCTTTCAATAAACCCAAGAATACAAAACTAAAGAGAAAAAACAAATAAATGCAAGAAAAACCAAGATAGTTGGTGATATGAGGATAGGATGTACTTGGGAAATTTGGCAAGGTGGAGTGACAAGTGTTTTGTTAGACCAAATGACCAAGTCAAACAACAAGATTAAATTAGGTAACTAAAAATCCAAGGCTACTAAAGATTGAAAAACTCAAACAAGTAAACTATAAGTAAGAAAAGCAAACTCACCAAGTCAAACCAAGGATACATGTCAAAAATGATGGTAATAAAACAAATCAATAGAAAATCAAAAATAAAATGGTAAAACAACATTGATGAGTGAGTAGTAATAATCCACATCTCACTTGACAACGGAGGAATCATAAAAGGGAAAACAACATTGGTGAGTAAGAAGTAACAAGCCAACCTCACTCAACAATAGAAAAAGGGTGCGAACTTAGGTGTCCATAACAACAGGATAGTAAAATAATGACAAATGATAAAAGGAAAGTAAATCAAGTCTATAAATGTAAAATCATGGTGAAAAATAAATAAGTAATCCATAGTTATTCAAGCATGTTATTTCGCTCTAAGGAAAGATAAAAATTGAAACCAAAGTAGTTCTAGCATGTTTTTAAGAGGTGAGTAAGAAGGAATTAAAGAAGAAGGGAAAACAAATTTGAAATCACAATTTATCTTTCAAGGGGTAAATGAAATGAATGAAGGGGAGAATGAAGGAAAAACCAAGGTAGAGGAAATCTTTATCGAAGTCAAGACACTCAAATTAGCTTTGTCAAAATAAGAGGACTTTCAACCTTGAGAACTATGAAGAAATTATCTTAGCTACACAAGTCTTAGGCCAATAAATGAAGTATATAGATCATACCATGAAGGCTATATGCATGAAAGGTAAATGGACCTACCTTCTCACAATGTTTTCTCCATTGCTTAGGTCCCCTTATAGATTTTTCGGTATACTACAAATATTGGGTAATTACATGATAAATTATTTATCACCATAGAGTTTTTTGAATTCTCCTATTCCAATATACTAGCCTACCACACCCAAAAGAACCTCAACTCTATGTGAGGCTTATCGGAGGATTCACCAAGGTCCGAATAACGAGGATGTACGAGTCATGGTTGCATGGGATGAAACAAGTGAATACCACAAAATGCTAAAGTAAATGAAATCAAACAAGAGACAATTACATAGACAATTTGGAGAAAAGCCAATATTCTGTTAACATAAGATGGCCAAAGTGAAGAATACATATAGGAGAGCACGTAAGTAACTCCTCCACAAAAGGTGGTTAAGGCACCCCAAGAATAGACTGTAACTCCTCCATAAAAAGTGGTGACAGGGTGTTAAGAATAGAGAAGTAACTTCCATACCCAAAATAGCCAATCAAAGGAGTTACTTATGACATTCTTATGACACCTATGACACATCTATGACACACATATCCACATAAGCTAGCCTATCCCACGAATGTAGGAAAACTCCATGTATGCACAAATATATAATTTCCCTAATTAAATAATAGGGAAAAATAAAAACCTACACTAACACCCCCCCATAAGCATAGCTTAGGTGGGCAGTGTGGAAATATAAAATGGGTCCCAACAACTAGGCCTGATGAGGTGCCCATGTACAAATGCAATCTCTCATAAGATAGAGAAAAGGAGAAACCCTGTAGGAAAAAACTCCCCCCCCCCAAAAGAGAGACATAAAATAAATGAAGAGGCTAAAAGGCCCCCCCTAAAGATGATGTTGCTACAGATGTAGACCACACCCCAAGAAGAGCTTGTAGATGAATGAACTTGCTCTCGGTGAAAGGTTTGGTGAAGATGTCTACAACTTGCTCTAAAGACTGGCAAAAGATTAAGTCAATGACCTGACTATGAATAAGCTCTTGAATAAAATGCATGTGAATCTCTATGTGCTTGGTCTACTGGTGTTGAACTAGATTCTTGCAAATCTGAATGGTACTCTAGTTATCACAATAAATGATGGTGGGGTGCCTGATAAGAATGCCAAACTCAGAAAGAATCCCCTGAAGCCAAATAGCCTCAGTAGTTGCATTAACAGCTCCCCTGTACTCTGCCTCTATGGATGACATAGCAATAACATTCTACTTCTTGCTAGACCAACTGATAGGACCAAAACCTAGAGAGAAACTATAACCAGAAGTGGACTTGTGAGTCTATGAATCACCAGCCCAATCTGAATTTGTATATCCAACCAAGTCAACCTCTATGCTAAATCTGTAATGAATCTCATATCTATGTGAACCTTGTATGTAATGCAAGATCCTCTTAGCTACTTTCCAATGCAACTCATGAGGTTCTTGCATAAATCTGGACACAAGTCCCACTGTATATGATATGTCAGGCCAAGTGTGAGTCAGGTAGATGAGATTACCAACAAGTTGTCGATACCGAGTGGCATCAACCAATGGTGAAGAATAGTCAGCCTCAAGCTTGACTCCTAATAGAAAGGGAGTCAGAGATGGCTTGCAATCAGCCATATGAAACTGAGCCAATAAGTCAAGAGCATACTTAGGCTATGCAAGAGAAATCCTCGAATCTGACTATGAGATCTTGATGCCAAGGAAGTAGTGCAACAAACCCAAATCTATCATGTCAAATCTATCCTAAAGAGATGCCTTCATTGCTGCAATAGCCGATGAAGAACTCTTGGTGATCAAAAGGTCATCAACATAAAGAACCAAAATTAAGAGCGAGTCATCTTGTAATAAAAAGTAGACATTAGGATCAGAATGGCACCTAGTGAAACCTATTGTGAGAAGGAAGGAATCCATCTTGGCGTACCATGCCTGAGAGGCCTATTTAAGGCCATAGATAGATTTCCTAAGTCTACATACTAAGGAAGAATCTTAAACAAATCTTGGCAGTTGCTCCATGTAGATCTCCTCCTCTAGGTCTCTGTGAAGAAAGGCACTTTTCATATCCATCTGGTGCACATCCCAACTATGTGCTACAGCAATAGCTAAGGTGAGTCGGATAGAAGTCATATTTGCAATGGGTGCAAAGGTCTCTGAGTAGTCAATGCCTACCACCTGTGAGAAACCCTTGGTAACCAATCGCACCTTATACTTATCAACCAACCCATCTACTGCAAACTTGGTCTTATATATCCACCTACATCAAACCATCTTCCTTCCCTTAGGAAGTAAAGTCAAATCCCAAGAGTGATTTTTGATTAAGGAAGAATATTATTCCTCCATATCACTATCCCAATTAGGTACCCCTGATGCCTCTCAAAAAGTATGTGGATCTAAAACTGAAGCAAAGAAGGCATGTGGATCTCTCTAAAAATCCCCCCAAGTATGTCTGTCATCTATGGGATCTATGGCCCAAGTGCCAGCACTCTCAAGTGTCTGTCTGGCCCAAAGTGGCTCAAAAGTGGGTGAGTTAGTTGCTAACTCCTAATCCTTTGACTGACTCGAGGTGGATGACTCTACATCACTATCCTCACTGTCTGAACTTGAAGAGCAATAAGAAGATGTTTCTAGCTCAAGAACCTATTGTGGTTGATCTGAATTTGAGGAACTATCATGAAGAAGTAGATCTGATGAGGTAGAAGAAGTGCCAAGTGTTGAGTCTCTAGGACTCTCTTGAAAGTGGACACTTCTCTAAATGAACAACTCATGAGTGGTCAGATCTAGAAGGCAATACCCCTTAATACCATCTAGATATCCTAAAAAGATGCAAGTCTTGGACTGAAATTCCATAGCTTTGTGTTTCTTCTTTGGTATGCAGGCCATGGCTGGGGATTTGAAAACCCTAAGGTGCTCAACATCAGGTTTCCTTTTATGCCAAGCTTCAAAGGGTATTATCCCTTTTAAATCTTTATGAGGAACCCTATTTTGAATGTAGCAAGCATAATTGATGGCTTCAGCCCAGTACTGTGGTGCTAAGGATTTGGAGTGAATCATACAACTACCCATCTCTTTTAAGAACCTATTTTTGCGTTCTGTAACCCCATTCTGTGAAGGACCGTAAGTGACTATCCATTGCGAATCAATCCCCTCTGTGGTGCAAAACTACTCAAACCTGTTGCTGATATACTCCCCTCTATTATCAGTTCAAAGAACCTTGATGGATTTCTCACTCTATTTCTCAATAAGAGCCTTGAAGTCTAGAAAATTTTCAAACACTTCAGACTTTTGTTTGAGAAAATATATCCAAGTGTACCTAGAGAAATCATTAATGAAAGTGAGGATGTACTTGGCCCTTATGAAAGATGGTTTGGGAAAGGGTCCTGATACATCACTATGGACTAATTCCAAAGGTTGTGAAGCCCTCCAAGCTTTGCCTTTGTCAAATTTTGCTTTGGGATGTTTCCCAAGGGAGCACCCCTCGCAAAGTCCTTTTGAGAATTCGACACAAGGCAAGCCAATGACCATGTCATGTTTGCAAAGTTGCTCAAGGTAATGGTAGTTAAGGTGGCCAAACTGCTCATGCCATAATTTGCTAACTCCATCTGAATGAGTCAGCAATGTTGTTGGAGAAGAATTAGGTGAAAAATGTGAGAAGGTGTATAACCTTTCTTGGTGATCTTCCCTACCCACTGCCACTATAGTATCACTATGCAACTCCCTAATAGCCACTAAATCTGGTGAAAACTCAACTCTCATGCCTCAACCAATGTGAGTGATTTGGTACACTAATAGGAGATTGGTTGAAAGAGAATAAACACTTAAAACATTATTGAATGTTCTTCCTTCCATTTCAACTAACCCTCTCCCTGCAATGGAAACTAATGTGTCATCACCCAAACTAATTAAAGTCATGCTACAAGGCTCTAAATATGAAAACTCAACTATGGAAGAGCCCATGTGGTGAGAAGCACCTGAGTCAATGACCCATGAAGATGTAGAAGCTATTATAGCTACAAGGGCCTTGCCCTTTCTTTCTCCTTACCCTTGCCTTTTGCCTTGGTAGAATCTTGGGTAGATGAATTTTGCTTGATGGACTCAGGAACACCTATGTTGTGCTTCTCTAGAAGATGAGTTAGATGATCTATTTGTTTCTTCATGCATTTATGTTCATCATGCCCTATCTTTTTAAAATAGGCACACTTAACCTTCTCCTTCTTAGGTTTAGCATTGGAAGAGAAAGACTCAGTGTTGTTTTTGGCAGGATTGTTGTTTTCTTTCTTCTTCTCCTGGTCTTTATTCTTTTTCTTCTTCTCCTTTGTTGAAGTCTTATCCTTACCATTTCCAGCTATCAAAGCTTGGAGTTGAGTAGACTTAATTTTTCCCATTTGAATTAACTTATCTTGCTCCCTAGTCAAGTCGGCTGTGAATGAATCTAAAGAAGGCATTTTCCATGTAGTGCCAAGGGCACTTTTTGTGGCATGAAAAGTGGAGACAAAGACCGAATAGCTTGGACCTAACTTTACAAGAATAGAAAGGATGAGTTGATCATCTTTCTTCTCTATCCCGCATTCTTTTAATTTCAATCTAAGGGCCTTAAACTTAGTGAAGAAGTCTTGTAGGGTGTCAAAGATGCTAGGACTTAGACTTATGAGTTCATTTTCAAGCTCATGACCTCTCATCTCATCAAGCTTCCCAAATAAAGTTTCTAGGGTGTCCCATATGTCTTTGGGAGTCTTGGAGGTTTCTAAATGGAAGAGAAGTTCTAGAGACATGGACAAGCTCAGTATTCCATAAGCTTCATCACTACGGTTGTACCACTTGACCGTTTCAGCATCAGTGTTGGGTTTCACTTCAGTACCCATAGTGATCCTATACAACCCTTTACTTCAAAGAATGATTAACATTTTAACCTTTCATTCATGATATTTTAAGGGTGTTAGGGGTTTAAGTTGAAAAGAATCTATTTTAAGCTGAATTTAGGTGAAGTTGTGTTGATTGCAAGTTGTGAAATTATGCAGAAAGGAGAATGAAAGCAAAGATTGTAAGTGTTGAAAAGCAATCACACCCCCCCAAAATGTTGAGCCGCCCCCAAATATGCAAGTGCATGCTCAAAAGACATCGGGCTTAGCCTAGAATGCGTCTTAAAGCAATCAGTGCAAGACTTCAAGCAAACAAGACGTCGGACTTAGCCGAAAATGCGTCCCGAGAGACCCAAATTTTAGGCACTTTATAAACTAATGCATTTTTAACAAATAACAATCTTACACTATGGAGAATTGAAATACAAACACTTTTGAAAAAAATGGCACCCGAATCCGAGCTACTGTTTGCAAGATATTAAAATTCAATTTCTCGTAAATTAGTGTTTTTGCAAAAAAATACCACTAATTTTTTTTTTAAATGCCTATTTTGAGAGAGAAAGTGGCCTTCCAACCACTCGTTGGACTCAGCACAAAGTGAGAAATCTAAAGGAGGTCTTTTTGAAATCAATTTTAACTGATTGTCTCAGTATGCGTGAAAGCAAGTTTACCTTCCTCTTTTAGTAAAAAAAATACTAGTAAGGCAAAAAATGAATTTCCAGCTAGTTTTTTTAAGAGGAAAGAAAGGTGGATAGTTGTTGTTTTGATGTCTTAGGCCTTGATAGGCACTGCCAAGAAAGTGAGATCAGGGCTTCTACCAATGAACATGCATTCTTCCAATGCATCATGTGGAGAAAAATTATGACAATGGGAATTTTTTTTTTTTTTTACCTCTATGCCATCCAAACACAGCGAAATGCAGACTTAACACTTCCAACACACAGCAGGAAGTTTCAAAACAGTAGAGACAAATCAAATGCAATGATAGGTGGATGCCAAGTGAAGGAAAAGGATGCCAAACTGCTCAAATGAGTAGATCCAGCACCAAGTGCCGCTGACAGATCTTAGTTCTCTCAGAATCCAATGCCCAGCAGTTCTAGTTGGAGAAAATATGCAGCAAATCTGAGTCTGTCTTTTTATTCCAACACATTAATCCAACGCTCCTTTATATTCTGCAGATTGAAAAATAAAAAAGAGCAACAAAACTCAACGCATTATGTCAGAATGTGACACCAAGCATTGACTTTTTCACAAATTGCCTTGCTGGAGTTCACAATGCCACAAAAAATCTATAAAAATGTCTCATCAAATTTCAATGCAGATATCTAAAGGGTAGATCTCAATGAAACTCAACAGAAGTAAATTTTCTTAACATGTTTCTATATGGATTTGCATGAGTTTTCAAGAAACTCTACCAAAACTCTCAAATACAACCGAGTTAAACAAAAAAATACTAAGAAAGTAGAGTAAAAATAGACAACCAGTTATCGGGGTGGCTCTGATACCATATCGAAGGATTCACCAAGGTCTGAATAACGAGGATGCACGAGTCGTGGTTGCGCAGGATGAGCAAGTGAATACCACAAAATGCTAAAGTAAATGAAATCAAACAAGAGACAATTGCATAGACAATTTGGAGAAAAGCCAATATTCCATTAACATAAGATGGCCAAAGTGAAGAATACATATAGGAGAGCACGTAAGTAACTCTTCCACAAAAGGTGGTCAAGGCACCCCAAGAATACACTGTAACTCCTCCATGAAAGGTGGTGACAGGGTGCTAAGAATAGAGAAGTAACTCCCATACTCAGAATAGCCAGTCAAAGGAGTTACTTATGACATTCTTATGACACCTATGACACATCTATGACACACATCTCCACATAAGCTAGCCTATCCCACGAATGTAGGAAAACTCCATGTATGCACAAATATATAATTTCCCTAATTAAATAATAGGGAAAAATAAAAACTTGCACTAACAAGGCTAACTATGGAGTTTGAGCTTTAATTAGAGATAGGAGATGTGCTTGGAATCATGTCTTTTAGTGTGATTTTGAATTTTAAGATTGGTATGTTGCCTTTTAGATATCATTTCCTTTTGTTTCAAATGATTTGGATTTTAACTTTATTGATGAATTTTTTGATTACTCTTCCATACAGATTCAAAAGACCAAACAGGAGTACTAAAGATGACTTTCATTTGAATACTTGGGATAAGGTTGCTAAGAGAGAGAAATTTAAATTGCATGGGGTTTAAGAGTCTCATAAATCTAGATGAAATAAAATCTCTATGTTAATTTCGACCTTGTTTTATTTAATGTAGAGATGAAAGGATGGGAAAATCAAGATGAATGACACATAGAATAATTTGAATTGCTTCAAATTAAAAAAAAATGTGGCAGAGGGGAAAAAGGGATGCAATGGGAGTAAAATGTTATTCCTTATCATGAGAATGAGGGAAATGAAGGAAAACATGCTAACAAAAATTATTGTGCAGATCTCATCTAGCAAAAGAAGCTAAAACTAAAGCTAAGTAAAAGGATCAAGAATATGAAAATATGGTAATTTTATGAAGAGGGTCAGGTCCTATCCATGGTATTACACTAAAACTTCATAAAATAAAGAAAATATAAATCAAAGAGATCATATTTTTGTGAGGGATGATGGGTCCTATCTATGGTCTTACAAAGCAACTCACAAAAGAAAAACCCAAGGGGTACCAAAACAAAATTGGCAAGAAAAAGTGAGATAAAAAATGGTAATTTTGTGAGGAATTTAGGGTTCTATTCATAGTCTTATGAATTAACTCACAAAATAAAAACCCAAGGGGTGCCAAAAGAGAAAATGAAAGAAAAAGAAGAAGACTATGGTACATCAAGAAACCAAAAGACCAAAAGGAAAACTAAAGGTTTATAAAAAAGAGGAAACTTGTTACAGAGGGAGAGACCCATGTTTAATTAACCTACAAAAAGTGTTTAGATATATGTAGATAGAAATCATGACAAGAAGGAAATGTTTAGGCAAAGTACTTTTTAAGGAATTGAGTGTTGGTGGGCTCTTTGAAAACATGGCCTTCATTGGTTTGAAGGTGGTAGGTGCTTAGACCAAGAATGTCTTTAACTAAATATTGGCCCAACCATTTTTGGGCATATTTACCTTCTTTATCATGAGTGTATTCTAATTTAAGGACAAGATCACCAACATTAAAAGTGTGGATTTAAAATGTTTGTTGTGTTGTCTAGTAATGTGAGCCTTGTATTAGTGTTTATGTTGTAAAGTAGAAAAATAATGTTCATCAAGAAGATAAAGGGCATGAAGGTGAGATTCACATAATTCTTCATCATAAATAATACCATGAACAGATATACGAAGATAAGGAAGCTCAACTTCTAAAGGAAGGACCAACTCAAAATCATAGACTAGAGAAAATGGTGTTGCCCTAATGGTAGTACATATGCTAGTTCGATAGGCCCAAATTATAGGTTAAAGATGAAGATGACAATCTATGCAGATTTTACAAATTATTTTTTGAAGGATTTTGTTAAGAATTTTATTAGTGGCCTCAGCTTGGCCATTGCATTGCAGAGGATAAGGCATGGAAAATTTGTGGTTGATTTTGAATTTATTACAAAGTTATTTAACATGTTTGTTTTTTAAGTTACCACCATTGTCTGAAATGATGGTATGGAGAATACCAAAGAAGTAAATGATTTGATTAAGAATAAATTTGGAAATGGCAGGAATGGTGACATTAACAATTCAACCCACTTGGTAAAATATTCAATAGCAATGATGATAAAGACATGTCCATCTTGGGAACAAGGAAGTTTCCCAATGAGATCAAATCTCCAAGTAGAAAATGGCCAAGGAGATTTGATCATTTGAAGTTCAGATGGAGGTGAATGGATTAGATCATCTTGAAGCTGACAAGGAGTATACTTTTTAGCATATTTAACTTCATCCTTTTTGAGAATCAATAGTGAAAGAGATAAAATCCTTGCTGAGAGTAGTTATAATATGATGATAGGTAATAAGGTTCTCACTTTTACATTGATAATCACCACTAACTTGATGACAAATAAGTTGAAAATCACCTAAACCATGAAGGTATTGAATGTCCAAATCAAGATCAGCTCTCATGTTTAAGATAAGAGCTTCATATTTGGCCATATTATTGGTGACATCAAAGGTGAAGAAAAAATCTAAAGGAATGATCTTACCACAAGGACTCAAGAGAATGAAACCTGCCACAATTTCTTGAAGGAATTTAACACCATCAAAGTGAAGGGTCCAAGTATCCTCATATAATTCAACATTAATTTAAGGGAGTTCTTAGATAATTACTTTTGGTTTAGTAGTACCAGAGGGAGTGAAAGATTCATCACATTGATTGGCTTCAAGATCAGTAGTAAAGCTATGAAATTAATCTTTGAGAGAGATAGCTTGATTAAGACATTCAATGTAAATGATATTATCATCTGTAAGATCATCTTGAAGGGAAGAAGTGGCTAGAATGGGAGCTAAGTCAAGTTGATTAGCTATGACTTGCCTTTAATAACTTTTTGAGTGATGATGTGGAGATCAAAATTCATAAGTAGGACCATCCATTTACCAATTCTATCTCCAAGAATAAAGGCTTTGGAAAAGAAATGATGAAGGGGGTGAGAATGAATAATGACATAAGTAGTTTAGTAAAGCATATAGTGGCAAAGCTTTTTAATTACAAAATACATGGTGAGGAAATCACATTCAACTTTGGTATAACATGTCTCATAATCGATAAGGCCTCGACTACTATAGTAAATGGCATACTCTCTTCTCATATCATCATGTTGGAAAAGCATTTCCATAACTCAAATAGGTTTGGAATAAGTATATAGAATCAAGGGTCTATCATTGGAAGGAGGACGAAATGTAGGTGGGTGAAGCAAAGACTCTTTCATGCTATCAAAGTCTTTTTGACATATATCCATCCATTCCAAATTATTACCTTTCTTAAGAAGGGAATTGATGGAATGGATGCGATAATCCATTTGAGTATAAATCGTATAATTTCCCCAATTTTGCCTAAATAAGTATGAATGTTGGGAATAGATCTAGGAATGGGCATGTTGACCATGGCACTAATTTTTATGGGGTCAACATTGATGTCATGGAGAGAGACTAATAATCCTAAGAAATTTCTATACGTGAATCCAAAGACACATTTTTAAAGATTAAGTCTAACTTTATATTTAAAGAAATAATCAAAAATAATAGCAAGATCAAAAAGATGATTCATATGATTTTTGGATTTAGCAATGAGATCATCCACATACGTTTCAATAATGTTATGGATGATATCATGAAAGATATAAGGCATTTCTTGTTAGTATGTGACTCCAACATTTTTGAAGCCTAAGGGAATTTTGAAATAGCAATAGGTGCCCCCTTCCATGGTAAAAGTTGTCTTATGTTGACCTTAAGGAGTGATACAAATCTAATTGTACCTCAAGAAGCCATCCATAAGAGATAGCATTCCGTAACCATTTGTGGAATCAAAAATGGCATCTATTGAAGGTAAAGAGAATTTGTCCTTAAGATAAGCAAGATTAAGATCTTTTAAATCAATTAAAATACAAATGACCATAGTGACTTTCTTCTGAACAGGAACAATGTTGAAAACCTATTTGGAATAATCCACTAGTTTGATAAATTTAGCATCAAGAAATTTGATGATTTCCTTATGACATAAAGTGGAAAGTTTAGGTTTTAAAAAAAAGTATTTTTAACACATGGGCTTAGCATCAGGATATGTAATGATGTTATGTACCATAATGCAAGGATCAATGCTAGGCATTTCCTCGTAAGACTACTTGAAAAATTCATGATACTTATCAAAGAATAAGCTAAAATTATCATGTTCAGAAGGTGAGAGTTCTCAAAAAACTATGATAGGTTAAGGATAATATGTATCACCATATTTAATATGAGTATTTTCTTTGATAAGCATGGTATTACCATCTTAAAATTGGATTTGTTTTGGGATCAATGCTAGCAATGAAGTAGTTGAAGTAAGGAGTTTTAGTTTCAAAATTCCCAAGTTTATGATGTTGTTAAGGAAGTTGAGGTTCTCAGGCATAAAGTAACTCAAGGAGAGATTCATCACTAGGAAAGGTAAAAAGAGGACCATAATACTTGACATCTACTTAAAGATCTAAAATTTGATTGCCATGATGATAAGACTTAGAACGTATCAGATGAACATTGGTTGCCTTGGCATCAAGTGTAATTTTTGGAGTAGAAGAAGCAGATGGAATAGAATATATTAGTGTATTGGTAGATTTGGTGATGGGATAAGGATTAGATATAATTATTGGATCCAAAGGTGGTAAAGGAGGTGTATTAAATGCCAAATATTCAGAAAGCATAATTTGTTCTACCACCTAAGGAGTATTGATAAGAGGCACATGACCTTCAAGATCTACAATATGATCCATAGAAATGGTATGAACATCCTGATTAAAATAATTAATGTGGGATAAGGTTTTATAGTAATGATGGATATCCAAGTCTCTATATTAAGCTTGGGCCATGATATAATTGGCATCATATGTTGGAGAAATTATGCATGCTTGAGAATTAGGGGGAGTTTCAAAGGGTGAAATCCTAATATTACTAAATGTATAAGGAGATATGATGAGAAGATATTTAAATAATTTGGAAACTCTAAAATAATTTCAAGTGAAGGCATCTTCTAGTAGAGAAGGCTCATGAGCATTGCATGGAGGGGGAAATCAGTTATCTCATCCATGAGAGGAACAGTACGGTCTCTTGGTAAGAGAGAAGGAGGAATCCATTATGAAATGTACTGAGGTAACTTGGTAGTATTGAAAGTATGTTGTAAATAATTGACTCATCATCATTGGCATCTACAAGACTAACTTGTAAATTAGGCTTCATTTTGATGAACTTAGGTAAAGGAGGACTATTGATTTTAGGAATGGTAGGAATACGATTTTGTGATTTACGAATGGGAAGTTTAATTCTCTATGGGTTGAGATCAGCTTCATGCTTATATCATTTTCCATTATGAAATAATTTAATAAATTGACTACCATAAGAAGTAATGGACCTCATTTAATGAGTTCATGCATGACCAAGGAGTATGTTATAATATAAAGGAAGATCAAAGACCATAAGCCTATTTCAAACTATCTTAGGTCCAATGGTTAATGGAATCCAAATACAACCAAGTGGATTTTGATTAGTCTTATCAAAAACATGACAAGTATGATGAGTTTTCTTGAGATTATCCTTGTTATAACCAAGTTATTGTATAAGCCATAAAGATGTCACATTAATACTAGAGCAGTCATCAACTAAAACTTTTTGAAAAAGAGTGGTATTAATGGCTACTTTGATAAAGAGTGGTAGATCATTGAAATGAAAGATAATATCATCATTGATCATGTCTTCTTTAATTAAGTCAATAGAGGTCTTGGAAGGACACATAGTTTCAATGGTATTTATGTTGTTAGGTTGAGAATCGATAGAAGGTGGTTCTTCATCGATGGAAGAAGGATCTTCAATTTTTTGAATTTATTTCATAAGGAATTTATGATGATAGGGTGAAGTATGAACCAAATCCATAAGTTTAATCTTACAAGGCATAGACTTAATTTCTTCAAGAAAGTTCCAAAGATATTTAAAAGAACCATTATGAGGTTTAGGAGGTAGATTAGATTTTGGAGGAATAGATGTGGTTGGAGGATTGGAAAGAGGAATTTATTCCTTAGGTGCATTTGAATCAATATTTTTGGTGGTGGTGGTATATTTAATTAATTGTTCTTCTAAAGATGGCTTTTTAGGCTTGGTAACATGATCTTTATGAGCCAATTTGTGATGATAGTTGAACTTAGTAGTGTTGATGTATTGAGAATTGTTAAAGTATTATCATAATCAGTTTTAATGGCACAAACATCCCTATATTTTGATTGACTATTTGAAGAGTATTTTTTATTGTTGGAGGTATAAGCTTTATAAGTTTGTCATTTTTGAGAGGCAACAATGTACTCTTGATGATGAAGATTGATCATAGCTTCATGGTTAAATGAATCACCAAGCACATAAGAGATAGCAAATTTAGTGATCCCTCTAAAAAATTCATGATAATTGCCAATGTTGGCATGGAACCAACAAAATATATTGGGATCATACCACTTAGAGGGATTATTGGGATAGATTAAAGGTTTCAAGGGTGATAAAAATTGTTTCATTTGCTGAATTGAAAGAGGTGTGTGAGAATGTAAAGGAACATCAATTTTGACAACTCTTGGTTTGGTTTATAGAGCATTACTAGTGATAGCATTAGATTTTTATAAATATACTTTAATAAGTTTTAGGATTAGGTTCAAATTACTACATGAGAAATTCTTGATATTTACCTTGATCAAGAGGTTCGAACCTTATATTGGAGAGTGGGAGTTAAAGCTGTGATAAAGAGTTTAAATAAGTTATCATCATTCATGTTGTGGTTGGAATTATGGGACAATGATTTCCATATTTTCATAAAGTCATGAGCTAATTCAATGGGAGATTTTTTAGCATTGATGAAGTGGCTAAGACAATTTTTGGGAAGATCATTGTGTTGAAACTCAACTAAAGGATTAACCAAATCTTCAAGTTGCCAAATAGAATGTTGGGTTGGTTTATTATACCATTAAAATACATCACTGTTAAAATTTTTGAATAAGAGTTTAGTTTTGGAAAAGGTATTAGTTTAGATTCACTCTTTGTAAAGGTTGCCCAAGGCTTTAAGAAATGAGACAGGGTCTTTAGTCCTATCATATTTGATAGTTGCAGATATATAACCAATATCAATGGATACAATAAAGGGGCATAAAGGCTCATTTTGAATGGTTTGAATCATTTTGTTATTCATTATGGGTTGAGGAATAACATTGCTTGAGGCATCCCTAAGATGTGGAGGAATGAAATTGGGATTATCTTGAGGTTGATTAGCCATCTAGATTAAATGTTGTTGAAACTGCATCATTTGATGGGTGTTAGAATTTTACATAATGTTTATTTTTTGGATGAATTAGAATAAAATTTGGCTTGTATTAGAAGGTGGGTTGGTGTTGGTAGGAGTGTTCCTTGAATTGGTATTAAGGGGAGAATTATTAGAATATGGGTTATTAGTGGGGGTTTTAAATAAACTTATGTCAATCACTCTGACATTAGTTTAAAATGAGAAGTATCTTAGTAAGTAAAGAAAGGATCAAATTCATCCACTTCATCTTGAAGTGTTATTTGCACCATGTTATAGTTCATGGATGAAGGATGAGGAGAGGTGTCCCAAGAGTGATGGTGCTTTTGGGAGGAAAAGAGAGGGAGAAATGAATATCCCATATAGTATATAAATGGATTCAAGATATCCAAAAATATTATGATAAGAGACTTCATTCTCATTGAAGAGAGATGACAGAATGAAAAATTAGAGAACTAGGGAACTAGATTGATAAACAAAGAAAGAAAAAAATACTATGAGGTCAGTTGGGTCAAATAGGGCCTACAAACTATACAAGGTCAACTGGCTCGATTTAGTATAGTTAACAAAGATAGGAAAATAATGAATAGGGTTTACAAATAGTACAGGGTTAATTGGGTTAATCTAGTATAGTGTATAAATGTTAGAAAAAGGTACAAGGTTGATTAGGTCAACCTAGTACAGTAGATAGGGAAAATGAGAAGGTTGATAACAAGTTATGAATTGAAAAAAGACAATTTTTATAGCTAATCTCGGAAAGTAAGAACTGAAGGGAAATAAATAGTCAATTGGATCAATGCTAGCCAATTCCAATAAAGTACACAATACAAAACCTTGCACTAATATTGGCTAATTCAAGTTTTTGTACACACAATTGAGAAAAGAGCAAGAAATCAACTTGGAAATTAAAGATCTAACTAATTGGTCAACTTAAGATGTATTATGAGATTATTAATAAATGATTTTAAATGTGATGGGAAGTTGGTTGTAAAGCAAGGAACTAGATATCAATCTAAGGATGGTTTCAGGTAGTTTGGGTGGAAAGGAACTATAATGGCAATGATATAGCCTTGGTATTGGGGCCTACCCCCTCAATTCATCCATCACAGTGATAAGGGTGTTAGTTTCTTAAGGCATAATATACCATTAACCATGTTTTATACTTGACTAGAGTATCAAGTTAGTTTCCCCCATGGTGATCAAATCCAAGTAGGTTGGCCTTGGGTAGATAAATGTTAAAATACTTATTTAGTTTAATGTCATTTGGCCATGTGTTCATAAAATATAAATAGTGAAACTAAATGGTTAATTAAAAACCCCCTAATTAGACTATGTTAACTATTTTAAGCATGCAAGCAATAAAAAAAGAAAGTGTGAATTACTTACTAGTATATAAGGTTAATTCCAAATTTAAATAAGGTATAGTGTTGAAACTATATGCACAAAATATAGAACAAGGTTGATAGGGTCAAACTTTTACTATAGAATCAAGGTCTAAAAATGAATAGGGTCAGCTAAAGTTGACCCAGTTATTCAGATAGTACACAAAACATATAACTAGGTTGATTGGGTCGATCTAGTTAACTGTGCAGGGGTAGTTTTGAAGATTGCAAACTATGAAAGGAACCATAGAAAAGAACAAGATAGAGAGATAAAAAGAAACCTTTGTGGATCAAAGATGCTAAGAATGAATATTGCTAGTCAAGAATCTTGAAATATGCTTGAAAACTCTACTAACTAGGTCAACTAGGTTGATCAAGCTTTGTATAATCCTACTACTGAGTGCCTGGAATGTACAAGGTCAACTAGGTCAACCTAGTAGATAAATTTGGATGCCTAAAAGTTTATAATGTTTGATTGGGTTGACCTAGTAGTTTACACTACAAGTTTGGAAGTCTAGAAACCTATACTAGGTCATCTAAGTCGATCTAATAGCCTATTATTAAAAAATTGTGCACAAAGATTAGAACTGGGTTGACAAAGTTGATCCATTATGATAAATATATGATAAAAATAATGCTAAAAAGAGTGAAATAAAGTGAAATAAATATTTGAAGGGTTAGTTTCATGTCAATTTCACCAAAATGTATGCAATCAAAAAGCATCATGTCTATAAATCGATCCTAGATCAAAGAAGATAGAGCATACCTACACTTCTAATTGGGAATACATTTGTTAAGTGGGAGAATAACCAATATGGGGATCTACTAGACCTAATTAAGGGATCACCTATCATAATAAACCATGATAGAAAGGGATCCAAAGCCTATAGTCTAATACAATCACGTAATAACCTTAAAAGAGTCCTAAGTTTAATATTTGCCTATTCCAATAAACAAAAAAGTAAATCTAATCTAGTGCACACCAAAGCTTGAGGCATAAAGTGGGGGTTAGAATCAATCCAAATATGTATAAGTGAATCTTATTTATGCTAAGTATGAATAAGACCCTAATAAATGAAATATGAACAGCAATATTATTTGAGCCAATAATTATGCTACTTATATCTACTAAAGAGAGGAGAACAAAGTTAGAATTATTGAGTTATGGAGTTAAAATCTTCACCAAATGAGTAAATTGCAGGTTGTTGGAGTTACATAGTCGCCAGCGTCGGTCAGATGTGACCGACGGCGGTCAGGGGTTGATTGGGAACTGCCGGCATCGGTTATGAATCGGTCGACGTTGGTCATGTGCAGACAGGTAGGGACCAACATCAGTCACCTGTGCATCCAAAAAGTCTATTTTTGTGGATGAACAGATTGTTTGCATGATTAGATTAACTATTGGTATTAAGTTCACATTTCTATTTTTGGCAAGACTAATTTGAACCCTTGATTAAGAGGTATATCTAACGGTGGAGAATGCATGCTCATGATTCCTAATATTATATAATAGGATTAGATCTTCATAGCTTATTAGAATAGTACAAGACATTTATTGTATATGTGTATCAATTCAAGTTGTTGGAATTGATTGTAATTGATAGAGAAAACTCTTGAAGGAAAGAGATCTGTACATCTGAGAGGTGTGAGAAGAAAGTGTGATTTTATTCATTGTATTTCCTTCTGAAAGAGTTTAATACAAGTTTTCAGGGTGCTTTCTTGTATCTCTTATTCTTTGCTATTTCTGATTCTAGTTACTTATTATTCTACTTTAATTTTGTGTTTAGTTGCTTACATAAAAGTAATCAAGTTTGTTGGTTGATCCCCAACAAGTGGTATCAGAGCTCAGGTTGACTAATAGGTGTTTTAGATCTGGTTAGTGTTTGTTGATTACAAGTCACTCACAGGGGTTTCTATTTGAGTGGAAGAAGCAATGGCAGAAGAAAGTAAACTGAGAATGGAGAAGTTTAATGGCAAGAATTACCAATTATGGAGAATGCAGATAGAAGATTAACTGTATCAGAAAGATCTATACTAACCGTTAGGTGGGGTTTCAAAGAAGCCCACAGACATGGACGATGAAGAATGGGAAGTTCTTGATAGAAAGGCTCTTGGATCTATAAGATTGAGTCTGGCATCTACTATGATATCTAATTTATCATAGGGAAAGTCAATGGTAGAGTTAATGACTACTTTAGCAAATTTATATGAAAAACCCTTAGCTTCAAATAAGGTATATCTTATGAAGCAGTTATTTAATTTGCAAATGCAGGAAGGTGGATCTGTATCTAATCATCTAAATGATTTCCATGGAATTTTAAATCAATTAAATTCAGTCAAAATAGTTTTTGATGATGAGATTTAAGCTCTATTAATCTTATGTTCTTTATCTGAAAGCTAGCATAGCTTGGTAATGGCAGTTAGTAATATTGCATCTACTTCAAATATTTTAAAAGTAGATGATGTTGTTAGTGTAATGTTGAATGAAGAAATTCATAGGAAAAGCACAGAGGAAACATCAAGAAATGCTTTAAGTTTTGAAAGCAGGGGAAGGCAAAAAGAGAAGAGCAAGCAAGGGAGATCAAGGTCTAAGTCAAAGATGAGAGGTAGATCCAAATCCAGAAATGGCAGAAAGATAACCTGCTGGAATTGTGGAAAGATAGGGCATGCAAGGAAAGATTGATGGTCAAAACCTAAAGAAGACAATCAGCATGAAGGTAAAGAAGAAGAAAAAGTTGCAGGTATTGTTGCACAAGATGCTCTTATATTCTCTTTGCATAATAATATAGAATCTTGGGTTTTAGATTCTAGTGCCTCTTTCCATGCAACCCCAAATAGAGAATATTTCAGTGACTATGTCCATGGAGATTTTGGAATAGTTTATTTAGGGGATGATGAGCCTTATAAAATTATTGGCAAAGGAAAAGTGCAACTGAAAATGCAGAATGGCAACACATGGGTGTTGAGAGATGTCATGCATGTTACCATCCTGAAGAGGAATCTAATTTTTACAGGAAAGTTGGGAGATGAGGGTTGCACAGTGACTCTCACAGCTGAATCTTGGAAGGTTTCCAAGGGTGCACTTGTATTGGCCAGAGGTAAGAGAGTAGGTACTCTCTATTTATGTAATTTTATTACTAATAATTCTCCTTCTGTATTATCTACTTTAGATGTAGATGCAAAGTTGTGGCACCAGAGGCTTGGCCACATGAGTGAGAAGGGAATGACTATTCTTAAGTCAAAAGGTAAGCTTTCAAATTTGAAAAGCATAGATCCATATTTTTGTGAGCACTATATTTTTGGGAAATAGAAGAGAGTGATTTTCTTAAGACTGGGTCAACAAAGAAGAAGCACAAGTTAGCGCTTGTTCACACAGACGTGTGGGGACCAGCTCAGGTTGGTTCTATTGGAGGATCATAGTATTATGTTTCTTTCATTGATGATGCTACAAGAAAGGTATGGGTTTATTGCATAAGGAAGAAATCTAATGTTTTTGACACTTTTAAGATTTTGAAAGTTTTGGTTGAGAATGAAATAGGTATGAGATTGAAGTGCCTTAGATCTGACAATGGTGATGAGTTCTGTAGCTATAAGTTCAATTGGTATTGTTATATGAGTGGAATACATAGGAAAAGGATGGTTCCAAGGACACCTCAGCAAAATGGAGTTGTTGAAAGGATGAACAGAATAATATTGGAGCGTGCACAGAATATGAGGTTGCATGCTAGTTTGCCCTTACAATTTTGGGCAGAAGCTATAGATACTATAGTTTACCTGATTAATAGAGGACCCTCTACAACTCTGGATGGTGGAATTCCAGAAGAGGCATGGATAGGTAAAAAGGTAGATCTTTCATTTCTTAGCATTTTTGGTTCTGAAGCTTTTGTGCACATTGATAAGGAAAATAGAAAGAAGCTGGATGCTAAATCTATGAGGTGCACTTTTATTGGTTATGGCTTTGGAGATTTCAGATTCTAGTTTTGGAATCTAGGAACTAATAAAATAATTAGGAGTTGTGATGTTGTTTTTAATGAAAAAGTGATGTATAGTGATCAGCCCAAGAAGCTGAAGAATTTTGAGCAGGGCCATGGAGAATTGGATGGGGTGATGATCCAAAATGAGCTCGCGGGAAAGAATAATCATAGATAGGAAAACACAAAGACCAATGTCATTCAGGCAAGAACCGATGTTGGCAATACAAGAACCGACATCGGTCAGACAATGACTGATGTCAGTCAGGAAGGAATCAACATCGATCATGTGGAATCGACATCGGTTAGTTACAGGCCTGGAGGTGATCAAGGTCAATCACTGTCAGAGAATTTGGGTGGACAGTGTGTTGTGAATGAGTCTTAGATGCCCATCAAGAGGTCAGAAAGGGTTAGTAAACCTACAATTTGATATTCCCCTTCATTATTCTATTTATTGCTCACTGATGGTGGAGAACCAGAGAGTTTTGATGAAGCAATATAGGTGGAATCAGTGGCAGCTTGGCATGAATGAGGAAATTGATTCCTTGAAAGAGAACCAAACATGGGATTTGGTTGAGTTGCCAGCGGGAAAGAGATCACTGAAAAATACATGGATCTACAGATTGAAGGAAGGAGAGAATGGACAGATGAGATATAAGGCCAGGTTGGTAGTGAAAGGATTTGCACTGAAACTAGGTATTGATTTTGGTGAAATTTTTTCTCCTATAGTAAAAATGACTTCTATTCGAACTGTATTGTCTTTAGTTGCTATTGAGGATTTGCATCTTGAGTAGCTTGATGTTAAGACAATGTTTCTTCATGGAGATTTGGATGAAGAAATATATATGGATCAGCTGGAAGGATTTGAGGTCAAAGGTAAGGAGAAACTTGTGTGCAGATTGAAGAAAAGCTTGTATGGTCTCAAGCAAGCTCCTAGACAACGGTATTTGAAATTTGACAAGTTTATGACTGAGCATGGCTTCAGTAGATGTCAATCTGACGATTGTGTTTATTTTAAGAGATTGGATAATAGTAGATATATTATCATGTTGCTGTATATAGATGATATGCTTGTTACAGGTTCACACATGCAGGATATCTCTAAACTTAAGGTGAAATTAGCTCACACATTTGCCATGAAGGATTTGGGAGAAGCAAAGAAAATCCTTGGCATGAGTATTAAGAGAGACAAGAAAAATCACAGGTTGATTTTGTCTCAAGAGGATTATGTGAACAAGGTGTTGGAGAGGTTCAATATGCAGGATGCAAAATCGGTAGGTACACCTATGGTTGGACACTTCAAGTTGATTAAAGATCAGTGTCCTAATTCACATGATGAGGTAGAGTACATGAGTAGAGTTCCATATGCTTCTGCAGTTGGGAGCTTAATTTATGTAATGGTATGTACTAGACCAGATATTGCCCAAGTAGTGGGAGTTGTCAGTAAGTATATGGCCAATCCAGGGAAGGAGCACTGGAAAGCAGTCCAGTGGATTCTCAGATATCTAAGAGGGACCAGCAATAGGCATTTATGCTATGGAGGGTCAAACACTTCTCTACATGGTTATGTAGATTTGGATATGGCAAGAGAAGCACCACAGGATATGTGTTCATTATTGGTGGAATGGAGGTTAGCTAGATTTCAAAGTTGCAGAAGGTTGTTGCCCTGTCTACTACAGAGGCAGAATACATTACAGTCATAGAGGCTAGCAAAGAGATGATATGGATGACACAGTTCATGGAAGAGCTAGGAAAGGAGCAAGAGAGTTGCAAATTATATAGTGATAGTCAAAGTGCAATTCATTTGGCTAAGAATTTAGCCTTTCATTCAAGAACCAAACATATATAGCTCAGGTACCACTTCATTAAACATGTATTGGAGGATGGTGAGTTGAAGTTAGAAAATATCCATATAGATAAGAACCCTGCTGATATGTTAACCAAGCTGGTAATAAAGGAGAAGTTAAATCTTCATTCAACTTTTGTTGGTATTCAAGATTGAGTTTGAAGATGGAGAAGCTAGAAGATGTTTTTGTACAAGTACTGGTGCAGTTGTTTATCTCCAAGTGGGAGATTATTGAGTTGTGGAGCTAAAAGCTTCACCAAATGAGTAAATTGTAGGTTACTAAAGTTACACAGTCACCAGCATCGGTCAGATGTGATCACCATTAGTCAGGGGTCGACTAGGAGATGACAGCATCAGTTATAGATCGGTTGACCTCGGTCATGTGCGGATAGACAGGGACCGACATCGGTCACCTATGCATCCAGAAAGTCTATTTTCATGGATGAACAGATTGTTTGCATGATTAGATTAACTGTTGGTATTGAGTCCGCATTTCTATTTTTGGTAGGATTGATTTAAACCCTTGATTAAGAGGTATATCTAATGGTGGAGAATGCATGCTCATGATTCCTAATATTATATAATAGGATTAGATCTTCGTAGCTTATTAGAATAGTACAAGACATTTATTGTATATGTGTATCAATCCAGGTTGTTGGAATTGATTGTAATTGATAGAGAAAACTCTTGAAGGAAAGAAATCTGTACATCTGAGAGGTGTGAGAAGAAAGTGTGATTTTCTTCATTGTATTTCCTTCTAGAAGAGTTTAATACAAGTTTTCAGGGTGGTTTCTTGTATCTCTTATTCTTTGTTATTTTTGATTCTAGTTACTTATTATTCTTGTTCAATTCCGTGTTTAGTTGCTTACATAAAAGTAATCAAGTTTGTCGGTTGATCCCCAACAAGAATAATCTTACCTGAATTTGAACTCACTGAGACTCAAACTCTCCCTTATCCAAAGTGGCTTCACGAGAGGTTGTTTTATTTTTTAAGGATCACTAAGAAAGACCAAAGCATCTAATACTTATCCACAAGACTAGATTTTCCAAGTAGAAACCCTAAGTTAAGACTCCTCAAGTAGAATGGTTGAAGAGTAGATTATGAATAAGCACGAGTGAATAATAACTCTTGATTGCATATTAAAATAATGATGAAATGATCTTGTATTTATAGGTGGATATTTCCCTAAATCCTCCTAAAAATTTGGTTATATAGGGTCAACCCAATCGACCCTTATATTTTTGGGGATAATTCACTAGGTTTGAGCTAGGTCAATTGAAGGGATAAAAAAGTTAAAAAGTGAAAAATACCCATAGACTTTACAAGGTCGACCTAGTACAATCGACTATTCAAAATGGAATTAAGGCAAGAAAAGGAGGATAGAAAGAGGAAAAAGACTAGAAGAATGTGCAAGGGGGAAGTAATAGCTTAGGTAATGGTTTAAAGAGTTGGTTAGATTGGTAATAATATGGTAATAAGGGACAAAAATCTTGTAAATCACCAAAGGTCTACCCACCCCTTTCCAAGTTCACCCCTTAAGGCATGCACTCAAAGAGATTGAGTCTTGATGGGTTCCTACAATATGTAAAGTGTCAGTATTTGATAAAAATTGAAAATATTATATGTATACAATAACTACACTATTTTCTCCTTCTTGTCTTTTTATTTCTCCAATTTCTTAGCTTCTTATCTCTTGTCCTTCTCCATCTCTCCTCATTTGTGTGTGTTTTTAATTCACAAAAATTCTCTTTTATCTATAAAACATATTTTCCTTCTAATTTCTACATTATGCACTTGCATGAAGAATCTATTTTTATTATCCCATGCATATCAATCTATTATTCTAAATGTATCTTCATTATATTTAAAACATGCAAATTTTAAATTACTATGCCATTATTCCCTTTGTTCTGTCAATATACACTTAGGTTAACTCATTAAACTATTTTCCTAATTTTAATGTAAATTCCTTTATGTTATTCAAGATTGCATTATCTCTACTTTAGAATATTAATATAATTCTAATTCCATGGAAATAATCATTACTATGATAATTATTTTTTAACTAACAGGTATATAGTTATTAATAGCTTTTATTGTCAAACAATCATATCTAAAAAATTAATACCTTTATAGCAATTAATATATTTATTTACCAGATTTAAACTCCAAAAATCAAGTTAATTTGAAAAGTGATACTGCATATTAAAACTAATTCCACCCACAAAAATATAATCATAACCAATACGCACTAATATTTTTACACAAATAATATTTAAAATCTATTATGCATGTATGTAGGGTCACTAGTAATTTCCATTGGTATTCCTCCAATCATTCCATCTTGTTGATCCTCTCCAATGATGCTCTCCCTTATCAAACTCTAAGGGTAGGACCTATTCTGCATCCACCTCACAACAAGTAGATAGCTAGTCTGATTTGTCATAAATACCACTAATGATGCAAAACTAACTAATACATATCCATAGTGTACTAAATATAACACACAGTTGTCATAACATGTATACTAATCAATAATATCGATGTCCCATTTTAGTATATGTCATAAATCTCAAATCAAAGTAATATAAATAAGATATTAACCATACTAATCAATAGATTGAAGGTTTATTAGTCTTAGTGTGAAATCAAGATGTAACATCCTCTCCCATTAAAATTGGTCATCGTCCTGATGACACTTATTCAAACAATAGTTTTGAATATCAAAAGAGTCTAATAGATTTTAAAAATATAGTATCAAATATCTATCAAGTAAAAAAATATGAAAATAGCCTAAAAACTCATCATAGTCTTCCCAATTAGCATTATCTCTAGAGTATTGGTCACACAAGACCTTACACTAAGACACCTCTATATTTTACAAATGAAGTTTGCAACTGTTAATTACTTTGATTGGTTCTACCATGACCACCCAAAGATCTAGAACTTATAAAGCATTCCAATCCAAAACATGTGAAGGATCAGTTATATACTTCTTAAGATAAGATACATGGAAAACATCATGTAATAGAGCTAGGGTTGGTGGCAATGCAAGCCTATATGCAATAGGATTGACCAATTCTAACACTTCAAAGGGTCCCACATATACTGGTGATGGTTTTGTTGAATTTTTGAACTTAATCGAGCTCTTATGTGGCTTAACTTGAAATAACACTTTGTCACCAATAGAAAACTTCCTATCTATCCTTTTTAGATTAGTGTAACTCTTCTATCTATCATTGGCCTCAGCCAATCTCTACCTGTTTATGTTAACTTGATCTTCCATTTTAGATAGCATCGTAGGCCCAAAGACTACCATGTCCTCTAACCTATCCTAATTGATTGGTATCCTACACCTCTTTCTGTATAATGCCTCAAAAGGATCCATCTTTAATGTTGACTAGAATGAGTTTTTGTATGCAAACTCAACTAATGGAAGATAAAATTATCATTTGTATTGTTAATCCATGCAATACATATGTAGAAGATCCTCTAAAACCTGAATCACTCGCTTAGTCTGACCATTAGTCTCTAGATGATATGTAGTACTAAAATTTAACTATGTACCCAAAGCTGAGTTTAGAGTTACCCAAAACCTAGAAGTCATCTTTGGATCATGATATAAAATGATCTTCTCTAGAAATCCATGCAACCTATGCACTTCCTTTACAAACCTCTTTGTAAGGGTAGGTGCATCATCTATCAAGTTTCCTAGTATGAAATGAGCCACCTTGGTTAGTTTAGCCACAACTACCAAGATCACATCATGTCTATTCTATGACATTGGTAAACCTTGGAAAAAGTACATACTAATCAACTAACACTTCCACTCTAGTATATCATGTGGATATAGCAATCTAGCTAGGTGCACATGTTTAGCTTTAATTCACTGACATTCTAGATAATGTGACATAAAATATACCACATCCTTATTGATTCCCTTCCAAAAATACAAAGGTCTAAGCTCTATCATGAGCTTTTTTACTCCTAGATGCCTGAATAAGGGTCATTATGTAACTCTTTCAACACTATGCTCTGTAGACTCTTTCGATAAAGAACATACATTCTCCCATTGAAGGACTATAGACCATCACTCTCAAAATTGAATCTTTTATACCAAGGATTTTGATCATTATCAGATCATATTTTTATAACCTACTCATAGTATTCATCTTCTAGTGAGAACTTAACCACTTGATCTCTAGAAGTACTCCTAATAGTATCTACAATTGTTATGTACCTTCTACAACTCAAAGCGTTAACTACTTTATTCTCTTTACCTTTAATGTAATTGATATCAAAGTCATAGTAAAAAATAAAATCTAACTAAAATTTATGATGAGCATTTAGATTTGGTTTGGTGAAGATATATTTGAGTCCCAAGTTATCAGTCTTAAGCTCAAATAGTTTTCTCAACAAATAGTGTTGTCAAAATTGCACAGCATGAATGATCAATACAAGTTCAAGATCATGAGGTGAATACTTTACCTTATGTATTTTCAGATTATTTAATTTAAAATCTACTATTACACTATCCTTTATAAGAACTCCACCTAAACCCTCTCTTGACACATCTGTGATCATTGAAAACTAACCATTGGGATCATGAACTCTCAAAACTGGTGTTGATGTAAGCCTTCGTTTCAACTCTTAAAAAGCTACTTCACATTTCTCTAACCAAACAATCTTTTGGTTTTTCCTTTTTAATGAGGTAATTGGATTAGTTATCTTGGAAAAGTTTAGAATGAACTTCCTATAATAGCCTGCTAACCCAATAAAAATCCTTACCTTGTGCACATTTCTAGGAAAAGTTCAGAATGAACTCTATATAAATTTTATCATCAAAAATAATATGCCCTAGATATTACACTCTCTCTTAGAAGAATGCACACTTAGATAATTTTCCATACAGTTTATGCTTTTGTAACCATTGTAGAACTATTTTTAGATGTTATAGGTGCTCCTCTTCATTCTTAGAATATATAAGAATATCATCTAAAAATATCAAGACAAAGCGATCTAATTAGTCTCTGAACACATTGTTCATGATATTCATGAATCTTATTGACATGTTGGTCAATCCAAAAGGTAACACCATGAACTCATAATGCCCATAATGAGTTCAAAAAATAATTTTTGGAATATCTTCATACCAAATCCTTAGATGATACAATGAGCTAAGAACTATCTGAGAAAAGATTATTGTTCCATGTATTTGATCAAAAATATCATCTATACAAGGTAGTAGATACCTATTTTTGATAGTTACCTTGTTCAACATTATGTAATTGATGCAGAGTCAAAGAGTACCATCCTTCTTCACAAAAACAACTAGTGTACCCCATGGTGACACACTAGGCCTAATCAACCCTTTTGATAACAATTCCTAGAGTTGTGCCTTCAATTCAACCCACTCAATGGTTTTCATCCTATATGGTGCCTTAAATTATGGTTCTAATCCAAGTATGATGTTGATAAAAAATTAAACTCATGTTTAGGAGGTAAACCTAGTAATTTTTCTATAAACACATCATGTAAATCTATAAGAAATGGATAATCTTTGAGATATGGTTCCTTAGGTTCCTCCATTTCATTTATCTTGACAATAAATTCTTGGAACCCTTTTTCTTGAACCCTCCTGATTTACATTACAAAAATTTGCTTAAGCTACAACTCTCTCCTTTTTCCCTAAATTTCTATATAATTTCTAAGATCATCTAGACACTCAACTTTATTTAAATATCAGTCAACATTGGCCTTATGTTTAGCAAGCCAGTTGACTCTTAGGATCACATCATATGATCCTAGTGGTGCTACACATAAATCCACTACTTTTGAAAATTTAGGTAACTCAATTACTACTTCAGCTAGATATTTAGTAACCATGACTTTTGAGTCATTCATGTATGTAATCAGAAATCCATCATGTCTATAAATCGATCCTAGCTTGTAGAAGATAAAGCATACCTATGCTTTTGATTGGGTTTATATTTATTAAGAGGGAACATAACTAATATGGGGATCTACTAGAGTAGATTAAGGGATCACTTGTCATAATACACCATGCTAAGAAGGGTTCTAAAGCCTACAATCTAACATAATATCATAACAATCCTAAAAGTGTCCTAGGTTTAATATTCACCTTTTCTAATAAACAAGAAAGTAAATATAATCTAGTGTACACCAAATCTTATGGCACAAAGTGGGGGTTACAAGCAATTAAAATATGTATAAGAGAATATCAATTAAGCTAAGTATGAGTAAGACCTTAATACATGAAATATGAAGAGTAATATTATTCAAGCCAACACTTATGCTACTTCTATCTACTAAAGAGAGGAGAACAAAGTTACAATATACTTACCTAAATGTGAACCCAACAAGACTCAATCTCTCCCTTGGCCAAAGAGGATTTTAAAAAGGTTGTTTTGGTTTGTAAAGATCACTAAGAAAGGCCAAAACTTCTAAGACTTATCTGCAACACTAGATTATCCAAGTAAAAACCCTAAGATAAGATTCCTCAAGTAGAATGGTGGAAGAGAAAAATGTGAAGAAGCACAAGTGAGTAATAACTTTTGATTGCATATTTAAATAATGATGAAATGATCTTGTATTTATACGTGGATCTTTTCCTAAATCCTCCCAAAAAATTTGGTTATACAAGGTCGACCTAGTCGACCCTATATGTTTTCAAAGATAATTCACTAGGCCTGAGCTAGGTTTACCAAAGGGCTAACAAACTTAAAAAATGAAAAATACCCCTAGACTATATAGGATTGACCTAGTTGACCTAGTACAACTAACTATCCAAAAGGGAATTAAGGTAAGAAAAGGAGGATCGAAAGTGGAAAAAGACTAGAAGAATGTGTAAGAGAGGATTAATATATTAGGGAATGGTTTTAAAAGCTATTTGGATTGGTAATAATTTAGAAATAAAGGACAATAATCCTATAAAGCACCAAAGGTTTGCCCACCCCTTTCCCAGTGCACCCCTTAAGGCATGCACTTAAAGATATTGAGTCTTGATGGGTTCCTACAAGATGTAAAGCATCAATGTTTGATAAAATTTGAAAATATTGTGTATACATATGCCCCATTTAAATTCATCATGTGTCGCTAAGGTATAATAGGGGATGGTGCTTTGATAAAGAATAGGACACATAATGTTGATGCTAAAAAAAAGTTGTAGTATTTTAAAGCAAAATAACTGAAAATAAATGATTGAAAAATAAATAACTAAAAATTAAATGCAATGCATACCTTGACTTACCTCTATCATGGGATAGTTGTCTATTGTATTATTGATTTTGATTGTGTAGGGAATAGAGACTGCTTTTAACAAACCCAAGAATACAAAACTAAAGAGCAAAAATAAACAATCAAAAGAAAAGCCAAGATAGCTAGTGCTATGAGGATAAGACATACTTGGGAAATTTGGCAAGTTAGAGTCACACGTGTTATGTTAGACCAAATGACCAAGTCAAAAAATAAGAGTAAATTGGGTAACCAAAAAACTAAGGCTACTATAGACCAGAAAACTCAAAAAAGTAAACCTTAAGTAAGAAAGGTAATCTCACCAAGTCAAACCAAGGATACATTTCAAAAAGGATGGTAATAAAATAAATCAATAGAAAAGTAGAAATAAAATGGTAAAACAACATTGCTAAATGAGCAATAATAATCCTTATCTCACTCAACAATGGAAAAAGGTGCATAAAGGGGGAAAACAACATTGTTGAGTGAGAAGTAACAAATTGACCTCACTCAACAATAGAAAAAGGGTGTGAACTCAGGTGTCCATAACAACAGGATAGTAAAATAATGACATGATAAAAGGAAAGTAAAGCAAGTCTAGAAATGTAAAATCATGATGAAAAAGAAAGAATTAATCCATAGTTATTCAAGCATGTTTTTTCACTCTAAGGATAGATAAAATTGAAATAAAGTAGTGCTAGCATGTTTTTAAGAAGTGGAGTTAAATAAGAAGGGAAAATAGATTTGAAATCACAATTTGTCTATCAAGGTGGGAAATGAAATAGGTGGAGGGGATAATGAAGGAAAAATTAAGGTAGAGTAAATCTTTATCAAAGTCAAGACATTCAAATTAGGTTTGTTAAAACAAAATGACTTTTGACCTTAAATATTATGAAGAACTCTTAGCTACACAAGTCTTAGGTTAACAAATGAAGTATATAGATCATCCTAGGAAGGCTATATACATGAAAAGTAAAATGGACCTACCTCCCCACAATGTTTTTCTCATTCCTCAGCACCCCTTATAGAGCCATTGATACTATGAAGATTGGGTACTTGCATGAGAAAGTAGGTAGCATCATACACTTTTTTAAATTCCCCTATTCTAATCTATTAGCCTACCACACCCAAAAGGACCTTAGCTCTATATGAGGCCAACTATGGAGTATGAGCTTTGATTAGAGATAGGATATGTGCTTGCAATCATGTCTTTTGGTGTGTTTTGACTTATAAGATTTATACGTTGCCTTTTAGATATAATTTCCTTTTGTTTCAAATGATTTTTATTTTAACTTTCTTGATGGATTTTTTGAATCCTCCTCCATATGGATTTAGAAAACCAAACATGAGTGTTAAAGATGAATTTCATTTGAATACTTGGGATAAGGTCGCTAAGAGAGAAAAATTCAAAGAGCATGGGTTCCAAGAGTCTCATAAATCTAGATGAAATAAAATTAATATGTTGACTTTGACCTTTTTTATCTAATATGGAGATGAAAGGAAGGGGAAATCAAGAGGAATGACACATGGAAAATTTTGAATTACTTCAAACCATAAAAAATGTGACAAAGGGGAAAAAGGGATAAAATGGGAGTAAAATGTGATTCTTTATCATGAGAATGAGGGAAATGGAGGAAATATGCTAAAAAAAATTATTATGCATATTTCATCTAGCAAAATAAGCAAAAATTAAAGTTGAGAACAAGGATCAAGAACATGAAAAGGTGGTAATTTTATGATGAGGGTTGGGTCCTATCCATGGTCTTACATGCCAATTTCAAAAAATAATGAAATGATAAAGTCAATAGATGGTAGTTTTGTGAGTGACATCAGGTCCTATCTATGGTCTTGCAAAGTAACTCACAAAAGAAAACCCCAAAGGGTGCCAAAACAAAATTGGCAAGAAAAAAGTGAGATAAAAAAGATGGTAATTTTGTGAGGAATGTTGGGTCCTATCTGTGGTCTTACAAATTAACTCACAAAATAAAAACCCAAGGGGTGTCAAAAGAGAAAATGAAAGAAGAATATGGTACATCAAGAAATGAAAATACTAAAAGGGAGTACTAAAGGTTTATGAAAAAGAGGAAACTTTTGGCAGAGGGAGAAACCCATGCTTAAGTAACCTACAAAAAGTGTTAGATAGATGTATATATAAATCATGACAATACGAAAGAAATTTTTAGGCAAAGTACTTTTTAAGTAATTGAGCATTGGTGAGCTCTTTGAAAACATGGTCTTCATTGGTTTGAAGGTGGTAGGTGCTTAGACCAAGAATATATTTGACTAAATATGGTCCCCACCATTTTTGGGCATATTTACCTTCTTTATCATGAGTATATTATAATTTAAAGAAAAGAACAACATTAAATGTGCAGACTTTAACATGTTTATTTTGTTGTCTAGCAATGTGAGCCTTATATTGGCGATTATTTTGTAAAGCAAAAATATGGTGTTCATCAAGAAGATTAAGGGCATGAAGGCAAGCTTCACATAATTATTCATCTAGAATAATACCATGAAGAGATATATGAAGAGAAGGAATCTCAACTTCTAAAGGAAGGACTGACTCAGAACCATAGACTAGACAAAATGGCGTTGCCCTAGTGACAATACGTATGTTAGTTTGATAGGCCCAAAGTGCAGGGTAAAGATGAAAATGCCAATGTATGTATATTTCACAAATTATCTTTTGAAGTATTTTTTTGAGAATTTTATTAGTGGCCTCAGCTTGGCCATTACATTGTGGATGATAATGCATGGAAAAAAAATTATTGATTTTGAATTTATTTCAAATTTGTTTAACATGTTTGTTTTTTAAGTTACAACCATTGTCTAAAATGATGGTATGGGGAATGTGAAAGTGGTAAATGATTTGATTAAGAATAAATTTGGAAATGGTAGGACTGGTGACATTAACAAGGGGCAAATCTTTAACCCACTTGGTAAAATATTTGGTAATGGTGATGATAAAGACATGTACATCTTGGGAGTGAGGAATTTTACTAATGAGATCAAATCCTCAAGTGGAAAATGGCCAAAGAGATTCGATAGTTTGAAGTTTGACTAGAGATGAATGGATTAGATCATCATGAAGCTAACAAGGAGTACATTTTTTTAGCATATTCAATTGCATTCTTTTTTAGAGTAGGCCAAAGCAAACTATACATAGGCATTTACATGTTGTAGCATATCCACTATAGTGACCACCATAAATTCCCCCATGTGCTTGTTTAAGAAGAGGAGGGACCTCATCTTGTATAAAATAATGGAGCAAGGTACCTTCAGTGTTACAATAATAAAGTATGTTATGTCAAAATACATATTTGAAAGATTGTTTATGAATGTGTATCTTTTTATGAGAATATAAATTAGGAGGATAAGTTTGGTGTTCTAAAAATTGAATGATATCTTGGTACCATGGGCTTTGATGAATGGTAATAACCTTGATATAGAAAAGAAGCAAATCTGGTGGTTGAGTTGAATGTGGGGATTTACTTATTTATATAGGATAAGAAGGATAATAAAGAACTTGATGAGGATGAAAGAGATATGTTGATGAGGCAAGAGAATCAGCAATGGAGTTTTGATCTCTAGGAATAGGCTCAATAGTTAAAGAGATAAAATCCTTAGCAAGAGTGGTTGTAATTTGATGATAAGTAATAAGGTTAACCCTTTTACATTGATAATCATCACTAACTTGATATAAAATAAGTTGAGAATCACCTACAGCATGGAGGTATTGAATGTATAAATCAAAATCAGCCCTCATGTCTAAGATAAGAGCTTCGTATTTAGCCATATTATTAGTGACATTTAAGGTGAAGTGAAAAGATAAAGGAATGATCTTGCTAAGAGAACTCGTGATAATGCAACCTACCCTAGATCCTTTAAGGAATTTATCACCATCAAATTGAAGGGTCCAAGTATCCTCATACAAGTCAACATTAATTTTAGGGAGCTCCTCAATAACTACTTTTGGTTTAGTAGTACTAGAGGGAGTAGAAGATTTATCAAGTTGATTGGCTTCAAGATTAGTGGTAAAGCTATGAAAGTAATTTTTGAGAGAAATATCTTGATTAAGACCTTTAATGTAAAGGATATTATCATTTGGAAGATCATCTTGAAGGGAAGAAATGGTTGAAATGGGATTTACGGCAAGTTGATTAGCTATGACTTTCCCTTTAATAAATTTTTGAGTGATGATGCAGAGATTAAATTTCATAAGTAAGACCATCCATTTTATAATTTTATCTTTAGGAAGAAAGGCTTTGGAGAATAAATAATGAAAGGGTTTGAAATGAATGATGACATAAGTAGTCTTGTAAAGCACGTAATGACAAAGCATTTTAGCTGTGAAATAGATAGCAAGGCAATTGCATTCGACTTTGGTATAATGTGTCTCATAATCAATAAGGCCTTGACTAATGTAGTAAATACCATACTCTCTTCCCATATCATCATGTTGGGCAAGCATTACCCCAACTAAAATAGGTGTGGAATAAGTATATAAAATCAAGGGTCTATCATTGGAAGGAGGATGAAGTATAGGTTGGTGAAGCAAAGACTCTTTCAATCTATCAAAGGCTTTTTGACATGGATCCATCCATTCTAAAGTAGCACCTTTGTTGAAAATGGAATTGATGGAGTGGATGTGATAAGACATTTTAGGGATAAATCATCTAATTTCCCTAAGTTTGCCTAAATAAGTATGAATGTTGGGAATAGATCTAGGAATGGGCATGTTGACTATGTCACTAATTTTTGTGGGGTCAACATTGATGTCATGGAGAGAGACTAATAATCCTAACAATTTTCCATATGTGACTCTAAAAACACATTTTTAAGGATTAATTCTAACTTTATATTTAAGGAGACAATAAAAAATGATAGCAAGATCAAAAAGATGATTCATATGATTTTTGGATTTAGTAATGAGATCATCCACATAAGTTTCAATAATTTTATGGATGATATCATGAAAGATGTGAGTCATTGTTCATTGGTAAGTGGATCTAACATTTTTAAGGTCAAAGGTCATTTTGACATAACAATAAGTGCCCCATTATTTGGTAAAATGTATTTTATGTTGGTCCTTAGGAGTGATATGAATATGATTTTACCTCAAGAAAATAACTATAAGAGATAAAATTTTGTAACCAGCCATGGAATCAACAATGGCATCTATTGAAGGTAAAGGGAGGTTGTCCTTAGGACAATAAAGATTAATATTGTATAAATAAATACAAATATGAATGACCATAGTGACTCTCTTCTGAATGGGAACAATGTTGGAAACCCATTTGGAATAATCCACTAGTTTGATAAATTTAGCATCAAGTAATTTGATGATTTCCTTATGACATAAAGTGGAAACTTTAGGTAGAAATTTTCTTTGTTTTTGATGCACAGGCTTGGCATCAAGATACGTAATGATATTATGCACCACAATGAGAGGATCAATGTTAGGCATGTCCTCGTAAGACCAAGAAAAAACTTCATGATACTTATCAAATAACAAGATAAAATTATCATGTTCAGAAGGTGAGAGTTCTCAAAAAACTATGATAGGTCAAGGATAATATGGATCACCATATTCAATGCAAGTGGTTTATTTGATAAGCCTGGCATTACTATCTTGAAAGTGGTGTGGTGCATTGGGTAAGGTTGAAATTGGATTTGTTTTTTGATCAATGCCAGCAATAAATTTGTCGAACCAAGGAGTTTTAGTTTTAAAATTCCCAATTTTAAGATGTTTCTAAGGAAGTTGGGGTTCTCAAGCATAAAGTAACTCAAGGATAGATTCATCACTAGGCAAGGTAAGAAGAGGACCATAATAATCAACATCTACTTCAAGATCTAAAATTTGATTACCATGGTGATCAGACTTAGAACATATGAGACGAACATCTATTGCCTTAGAATCAAGTGTAATTTTGAGAGTAGAAGAAGTAGATGGAGTAGAAGAGATTGGTGTGTTGATAGATTTAGTGATGGGAGAAGGATCAAATATAATGATTGGATCCAAAGGTGGTAAATTAGATATAGCAAATTTTGGAGATTCAAAAGGCATAATTTGTTATACCACCCTAAGGGTATTGATTAGAGGAGAATTGATAGGAGGCACATGACCCTTAGGATATAAGGTATGATCCATAGAAATGGTATGAACATTTTAATCAAAAGCATGAATTTTGGATAAGGTTTTAGAATAATAATGGACATCCAAGTCTCTAGATTGAGCTTGGGCCATGAAATAGTTGTCATACTATGTTGGATAAATTGTACATGCTTGAGAATCAAGGGAAGTTTTGAAGGGTAAAATCATGATATTACTAAATGTACAAGGAGAGATGATGAGAGGATCTTGAATTAATTTGGATACTCCAAAATAATTACAAGTGAAGGCATATTGTAGTAGAGAAGGCTCTTGAGCATTGGATAGAGGGGGAAAATTGGTAATCTCATGCATGAGAGGAGTAGTACAATCTCTTGGTAAGAGAGGAGGAAGCCAATGTGAAATGTAAGTAGGTAACTTGGTAGTATTTCAAGTATGTTTCAAATCATTGGGCTCATCATCATCATAATCCACAAGAATAACTTTTAAATCAAGATTCATGTTGATAAACTCAGGTAGAGGAGGACTATTGATTTTAGGAATGGTAGGAATACGATATTATGATTTAGGATTGGGAAGTTGAATGCTTTATGGCTTGGCATCAACTTCATGCTTATATCTTTTTCCATTAGGTAAGAATTTAATACATTGACTACCAGAAGAAGCAATCATGGAAAACCAAAGAACATGTTACAAGATAAAGGAAGATCAAGGACCATAAACTTGGTTTGAATTGTCTTAGGTCCAATGGTTAATGGAAGCCAAATAAAACCAAGTGGTTTTTTATTAGTGTTATCAAAATTATGACAAGTAAGACAAGTTTTCTTGAGATGATCATTGTTATAAATAAGTTGTTGTATAATCCATAAAGATATCACATTAATACTAGAGTCCTCATCAACTATAACTTTTTGGATAAGAGTGGTATTAATGGATACTTTGATAAAGAGTGGCAGATGATCAACATGAAAATGAATCTCATCATTGATCATGTCTTCTTCAAGGAATTAAATAGAGGGCTTGAAAGAAGGATGCATAGTTTCAATGGTATTTATGTTGGTAGGTTGAGAATCAAGAGAAAATGGTTCTTCATCTATGGAAGAGGGATCTTCAATTTATTAAAGTTGTTGCATAAGGAATTTAATAATGTGGTGAAGTAAGAACCAACTCCATAAATTTTAATCTTATAAGACATAGATTTAAGTTTTTCAAGAAAGTTCCAATGAGATTTAGAAGAACTAGTAGGAGGTTTGGGAGGTAGATTAGATTTTGGAGGAATATATGTGGTTGGAGGATCAGAAGGAGGAGTTCCTTAGGTGTTTCTAAATCAAAATTTGTGGTGGTGGTGGTATATTTAAGTAATTTTTATTCTAAATATGGATTTTTAGGCTTGGTAACAGGATCTTTGTGATCTAGTTTATGATGATAGTTGACCTTATCAGTGTTGACATATTGAGAATTATTAAAGTATTGGTCATATTCAATGAGAATGGAAAAAGCATCCTTAGAAGTTGATTGATTATTTGAATAGTATTTTTTATTTTTAGATGTATAAGATTTATAAGTTTTTCATTTTTAAGAGACAGTAATGTACTCTTGACAACAAAGATCGATCATAACTTCATGGTTGAATGAATCACCAAGCACATAAGAGATAGAAAATTTAGTAAGACCTCTACCAGATTCATGAGAATGCCCAATGTTAGCATAGAACCAATAAAATATATTGGGATCATACCACTTAAGAGGATCATTAGGATAGATGAAAATTTTTGAGGATGGTAAAAATTATCTCATTTGTTGAATCAAAAGAGGTGTGTGAGAAGGTAAAGGAACATCTATTTTGGCAACTCATAGTTTGGTTTGTGGAGAATTACTAGTGATTGAATTAGATTTTTGTAAATATCCTTTAATAAGTTTAAGATTAGGTTAAAGTTGTTGCATGATAAATTTTTGATGTTTAGCTTTATTAAGAGCTTTATTAGGTGTTTGGGGAGTAAAGGTTTGAACCTTATATATGAGAGTAGGAGTCAAAATTGTGATAAAGAGTTTGAATAAGTTATCATTATTCATGTTATGGTTGGCTTTATGGTCCAATGATTTCCATCTTTTGATAAAGTCATGAGCTGATTTAGTGGGAGATTACTTAGCATTGATGAAGTGGCTGAGACAATCTTTGCGAAGATCATTGTGTTGAAACTCTTTAACTAAAGGATTAACCAAATATTCAAGTTGCCAAAAACAATGTTGGGGTAGTTTATTATACCATTATAATACATCATTGGTAAAAATTTTGACTAAGAGTTTAGTTGCAATAAATGTATTAACTTGGATCCAATCTTTGTAAAGGTTTCTAAAGGCTTTAAGAAATGAGGTAGGGTCTTTCATCCCATCATATTTGATAGTTGGAGATATGTTACCAATATCAATGGATATAATAAATGGGGTTAAAGGGCTCATTTTGAATGGTTTGAATCATTTTGTTATTCATTATGGGTTGAGGAATAGCATTGCTTAAGACATCCCTAAATAAAGGAGGAATGAAAGTGGGATTAGCTTGAATATCAGAATGAAAGTGGGATTAACCACATTGATTAAATATTGTTGAAGCTATGTCATTTGATGGTTATTATAATTTTTCATAATGTTCATTTATTGGATGACTTGGGCTAAAATTTGGGTTGTTTTTGGTAGGATCATTCCTGTAATTAGTATTAGGGGGAGGATTATTAGAAGATGGGTTATTAGGTGGGTTGTTAAATTAACTTGTGTCAATCATTCCCACATTAGTTTGAACATTTTTAATATGCGAATTATCTTGGTAAGTAAAGAAAGAATCAAATTCATATTGAGGTTTTATTTATACCATGTTATAGTTCATGGATGAAGGATGAGGAGAGGTACCCCAAGAGTCATGGTGATCTTGGGAGGAAAAAAGAGAGAAATAAAAATCCCATATAGTATCTAAATGAATTCAACCTATTCAAGAAGATTCTGATAGGAGAATTCATTATGACTAAAAAGAGATGAATAGAATGCAAAAATGGAGAAATAAGTAACTAAACTGATAAACATAGAAATCATTAAACAATATAGGGTTGGTTGGGTTGATCTAGCACAAGAAACAGGGCTTGAAAACTATATAGGGTCAACTAGGTTGATCCAGTATAATAAATAGAGATAATAAAGACATAGGGTCTACAAACATTATAGGGTCAACTGGGTCGATTTAGTATAGTACAGAAAGGCTAAAAAAGGTACTGGGTCGATTGGGTTGACTTGGTATAGTAGATAAGAAAAATGAGAAGGTTTATAACAAGTTATGAACTAAAATAAGACAATTGTTGTAGTTAATCTAGAAAAGTAAGAATTGAAGGGAAACAAATAGTCAATTGGATCAATGTTGGCCAATTCAATTGAAGTACATAATAGGAAACCTTGCACTAATGTTGGCTAATGCAAGTTTTTCACATATAATTGAGCAAAGAGCAAGAAATCAACTTAAAAAGTAAAGAGAATTAATTTTCCAACCTAAGAAGTTTATTGGATTATTAAGAATATGATTTTATATGTGATGGGAAGTTGGATATAAATCAAGGAACTAGATAGAAATCTAAGGATGGTTTTAGGTAGTTTAGGATGAAAAGGATTGTAGTTGCAATGATACAGGATTGGTATTGGGGCCTACCCCATCACCTCACACACCACAGTGATAAGGGTATCGAGTGCTTAGCTAGAATATACCATTAATCATGCTTTTTACTTAACTAGAGTATCAATTCAGCTTCCCCCTTGGTGATGAAATCCAAGTAGGTTGGTCTTGGGTAGACAAATGTTAAAATGTTTGTTTAAATTTTTTGATTTGGTTATGTGTGCATATAATAAAAATAGTGAAACTACATGGTTAATTTAAAAACCCCTAATTAGACTACGTGAACTATTCTAAGCATGCAAGCAATAAGAAAAGAAACTGTGAATTAGTTACTAGCATATAAGGTTAATTCTAACTTGAAACAAGGTATAGTCTTGACACTATATGCATAAAATATAAAATAAGGTTGACAAGGTCAAACCTATAATGTGGAAGCAAGGTATAAAAATAAACAGGGTCGGTTAGGGTCAACCCAGTTATTTAGACAACACAAAGAACATAGAACTAGGTCGACAAGGTCGATTCAGTTGACTATATATGGGCATTTTTGAAGACTAAAAACTATGAAATGAAAGTTAGAAAAGAAAGAGACAAAGAGATAGAAAGGAACTTTAGTGGATTAGATATGTTGATAATTAATATTTCTACTCAAGAACCTTAGAATATGCTTGAAAACTCTGCTAACTGGGTCAATTGGGTTGATCAAGCTTTGCATAATCCTACTATTGAGTGCCTAGAATGTACAAGGTTGATTGGGTTGACCTAGTAGCTAAATATAGATTCCTAAAAGTGTATAGGGCTGACTGGGTTGAACTAATAGTCTGAATTGGAAGTCTAAAAGTTTGGAAACTTAAACTAGGTCATCTAAGTCGATCTAGTTACTTGTTCCTAAAAACTTATGCATAGAGATTAGAAATGGGTTGATAGAGTCGATCCAATATGATATATATATATATATATATATATATATATATATATATCATATTGGATCGACTCTATTATATATATATATGATAAAAATAATGTTAAAAAGAATGAAAGAAAGTGAAATAAATATTTCAATGGTTAGTTTCATGTTAGGTTCACTATAATGTATGTAATCAAAAAGACATCATGTCTATAAATTGATCCTAGCTCAGAGAAGATAGAGCATACCTACACTTCTGATTGGGAATACATTTGTTAAGTAGGAGCATGACCAATATGAGGATCCAATAGATCTAATTAGGGGATCACTTATCACAATACACCATGTTATGAAGGGTTTCAAAGCCTATAGTCTAACACAATCATGCAACAAACCTAAAAGAGTCCTAGGTTTAATATTCATCTATTATAATAAACAATAAAGTAAATCTAATCTAGTGTACACCAAAGTTGTGTCACAAATTGGGGGTTAGAAGTAATCAAAATATGTATAATAGAATCTCAATTATGCAAAGAATGAATAAGACCCTAATACATGGAATATGAAGAGTAATATTATTCGATCCAACACTTATGCTACTTCTATCTACTAAAGAAAGGAGAACAAAGTTAGAATATACTTACTTGAATGTGAAACCATTGAGATTCAATCTCTCCCTTGGCCAAAGGGGCTTCATGGGAGGTTTTTTTGGTTTATAAGGATCACTAAGAAAGGCCAAATCATCCAAGACTTATCCACAAGACTAGATTCTCCAAGTAGAAACCCTAAGCTAAGACTCCTCAAGTAGAATGGTAAAAGATCAAATTATGACGAAGCACAAGTGAATAATAACTCATGATTACATATTTAAATAATGAAAAAATGATCTTGTATTTATAGGTAGATCTTGTCATAAATCCTCCCAAAAAATTTAGTTGTATAGGGTCAACCCAATCGACCCTATATGTTTTTGGGGATAATTCACTAGGTCTGAGCTATGTTATCCAAAGGTATAACAAATTTAAAAAGTGAAAAATACCCCTAAACTTTATAAGGTTGACCTAGTTGAACTAGTATAATCTATTGTACAAAGGTAATTAAGGAAAGAAAAGGATGGAAAGAGGAAAAAGACTAGAGTAATGTTGAAGGGAAGAGTAATAACTTAGGGAATGGTTTTAAAAACTAGTTGGATTGGTAATAATTTGGCAATAAGGGACAATAATCCTGTAAAGCACCGAAGGTTTGCCCACCCCTTTCCCTATGCACCTCTTAAGTCATGCACTCATAGAGATTGAGTCTCGATGAGTTCTTACAAGATGTAAATCATCAGTTATTGATAAAAGTTGAAAATGTTGTGTATACAATTCTCATATTGTACTAACCATGTATTTGTCATATATCTAGATTTTATGGAAAATTTGATAAGAATTATAGGAGCTATAAAACATTCATTATCCCTTGTATCTATCAAAATATAAAATGGATGTGCAAACAAAATATATGATAGCTCTATAGGTGATACTTGAAATTTAGCTTGTTAGTTATCAATTGTTACATGAATACACTATTGAAAATTGCCTTGATAAGTATTAGGACCTTTGTTCTTTGACTTGTCTTAAGGACATTCATGAGCATAATGATTTCCTCCACAATTGAAACAATCACCTGGTGGACCTTTCCTGTCAGTTTGAGTGTTTCCCTAAAAATTGCCTTTGAATCCATTATATAGTTTCTTGTCATTGGTTATATTATTGAATCTTTTGGTTATTGGACTACCCCTAAGTTTCCTCTCCTCTTCTTCTAGTTCCTCTTGAAAGGTGACTTATAATTACAAAACCTCTTATTGAAATTTTCAATGGCTTGTGTAAGACATTGTAGCTTATATTCCTGCTTCACTGCCTTCTTAAAAACCTGATCCATGGTGGGAGGTCCATGAACATCTACCTCACCACCAATCTGGAGTTTTAATCCCATGATAAAATTCTTGATTCTAAACCTCTGATCATCTTGGTACTAAGGTACGTCCTTCATAAGTTTGGTTAATTGCTCCTAATACTCATTCACCAATAACTTTCCTTATTTCAAATTTTTAAAATCTATAAACTTATAATCAAAATAAAGTTTTGGTAACCACCGTGACTTGAACAATTTCATGAATTGCTCAAAATTTATGGTGTTTGAGCTAAGGTTCATCTCCATCTTATTGTTAGCCCACCAAGTATCTACCTCACTAGCCAACTGATAAGCTCCCCATACTACTTTGGTGACTTTGGAGTAGTTTTGAATATCAAAATACTTATCCATTTATGTAAACTATGCCTCAACTCCATTACCTAGAATAGTTCCATCAAACTTAGGTGGATTCACCTTTTTCATGTCTTTTGACAACTCTAAAACTACCTGAGCTCTCACATCCTACTGGTTTTCCTATTCAACGGGGTGCTCAACAAGTACATCCTAATGTTTTTCCTCACCTTGGTCATAAACATCTTGTTCTAAGGCCTAATCCAATCCTAATATCATTCATGACTATGAGAATCTGATCCAACTTTGTTGAATGATCAGTGATATTCAAGTTAGGATCAATGGGAGGGTTGTTATCATTAAAATATGAAAGACTCTCACCTGATGCTCTTATTTACACCATTATTCTTTCTCACTAAAAATAAGACTAAGAAAATGTTAGCAGACTCATTCATTCCTAGAATTTTGAGCCTAAGCTATGATACCACATTTTATAACCACTCAAGTTATACTTAAGAAAATCCAATAATTTTTTTTCTTTTAAAACATTTAAATAATTAACTTAACATTCATTTTGCATAATTAAATAGTACGACATATCTAAATTATAACTAAGAACAATAATACTTCTAATTCAAATACGCATACAATTTTAATATTATACAACTCCAAAGAAATTAAATACAATAGAACACAACTATGGATGGTCTCATAATACAACACCCACTATTCTAGTATATCAAATACATATTATAACTACATTCCTTTAGGCATACAACATAGTATAATAAACAATAACAAGCTCTCTAGAGCCTGAGTTGATCCAACTCATGTATCACTGATAACCAAAAATGTCATCTCTAGTTAATTACTATAGTGGGGGGGGGGGGGGGGGGGGGGGGGGGAGATCATCATCCGAGTGCTTTTCCGCTCCAACCACAGACCAATAATCCCCCACATAATTCCCTATCAGGAAATGGTGTTCCCTTCATGGATAGGTAGATAAAATGGTGTGAGAATATAGTAATATGTGCTAGTACCCCATGTTCTTGTAAGATTTACTGCTACATAACATGTATAATAAATAAAATAGGTTTCAAACATGATATCACACAACATGCAAATCAAACATATGAAATGATAATGTAAATCTAACATTACTTTGGCCAAAGTTTTCAAATAACATTCAATCACTAGATTGGTCAATTTCATCACACACCACTTGACTGGACTATCCATTGGTGGCGCTACCTAAACTAGTGGAATATGTCTCACTACCTATTATTATCATCAATATAGTTTCTAGAATAAACATATATAACATAGTATATAATTTCAAGATTCATATAGATTTTTTCCTATACTAAGAATTAAAAAATCTTGAACAATCATTTTATTTCATCAAAAATTGTAATGAACCTGTAATCGTGCTAGTAGAACATACAAAAACATATATAAAAAAACATAGTTTTTCAAGAATTTATACCATCTAGGTATGCTTTAATCATGAATCATAATTCCTCTTTTTAATTCAAATTATGTACTAGTTTTTCATAGATAATCATTCTTGGTCCTATACATAACTATTTATATTTATTTTGGTCCTCACCAATATGAAAAAAAGTAGTCTAAAACAATATTTTGATTTTTATTAGTTAACAAATATCACAAGCATTTTAAAATAATCTAGGTTATAGACTTTTCATAAAATCTTAATGTAACCAATCATATTTCTAAGTTGGTTTATCTAATGGTATAATGCAACTACCAAGGATATATGTCTATATAAAAATTATTGTATAACATATATACCTAACTTAATCAATGATTTATGTCTTCTTTAGTTTATTAAAGAATTTGTAAGTATATCTAATAGTAGAAGTAAACCACAAACCATAATCTCCTTTATACATGAAATAAGTATTCTTTCATTCTCGGTTTTGGAAACATATGAGTTTTTACATGAATATATATACATCACTCATAGTTCCTTAATATTTGGTTATTATATATTTATTTGCTCAAAATAAGGATATAAATTCTACCCAAGGAGATTAAAACTCTACCCAAAAGGAATAAAATGTTGCCAAGAGAAATATATGCAACATTAAACACATTCAACATAGACTCAAAATTAAATGCAACCTCAATAATTTTTGCATAGGTTACAAAGTAAGATGCAAAGATATAGTTTAATTTCAACACAGTTTATTCAATGAAAACTTAGTATTATAAAATACTATGCAATTGTAAATAAGGGGGATGCAGATCTCAAACATACTTACAAACCAATTAATAGCACATTAGATTAAACTAAATGCATCCCTAAAAGACTAATACACAATATTTAGGAAAGGGGGACGTAGTCTTATTAAAAATAGCACGTAGTCATTTGATGTTAGTCTATGACTTCTCTAGAATAATGCAACATAAATGAAAGACACATGTTTTCTTCCTTTAATAAAATAACTCAGCTTGCAATGAAAACATGACCTCTATGGAATTTAATTCATTGGCTTAAACACTTCAATGTTATCATTCAAAATAATATTTAGGCTAAGAAAGGAATCACTACACCTAGAATTTAGAATTTGGAATGCAAGAATAATAAAATGAATGCAAGAAAGTAAACATTGTCATATAATTATTTGATGCAGACCTTAATATATCAAATGTTGGCTAATTTTTATCATTTCATAGGTTGGAGATAGTGAAAGAAAATTTAGCCAATAAATAACATAGGATGTTATATGACTAAACATAGCTTATTTAATAGTCAATATATGAGATGTTGACTTCAATAACTTAAAACACAGGTTTGAAAACATTAACACAACCTTGGGATAATTTTTAGACTTTTATAAAAACTACACAACCCATTGGAATTAAAACACAATCATCAAGGTATGATGCAGGCCAAAAGAGAACTCAATCAACCAATAGAATGCTAAGAATAAGCATTAAAAGTTGAATTACTATGAAGATCACAACATTAAGGGGATGCAATCCAAAGTGGGTCTATGACAATGATAAAAAAAAGACAACACTGCTAATATAAAATAAGATGCAGTTACCCATTAGAAGTATTACATGATAAAATGAAATTTTAAAAGTAAAATGTTGGGTATTTAATAAGACAACCACAGGCTAAAAACTAAATACACCATTTAAAACAAAGGAAAATCAATACATAACCAACCTAGTAACTATGCTTATTTTTTTCTCTTTCTTATCTTTCTCTCTCTCTAATTCCTTATCTTCTTCTCTCCTATCCTTCTCCCTCTCTCTCTGTATGTGTGTGTTTTTAATTCACAATAATTCTCTTTTATTTATAAAACCTATTTTACTTATAATTTATGTGTTCTACCTTGCATGAAGACTCTCTATTTTTATTATCCCATGCATGTCAATAGATTATTCTAAATTTATCTTCATTATATTTAAAACATGCAAATTTTAAATTACTACACCATTATTCCCTTTGTTCTCTCAATATACACTTAGGTTGACTCATTAAACTATTTTCCTAATTTTACTATAAATTCCTACATGTTATTCAAGATTGCACTATCTCTACTTTAAAATATTAAGATAACTCTAATTCCATGTAAATAATCATTACTAAGATAATTATCTTTTTAACTAATAGCTAATTAGTCATTAATTTCTTTTATTGTCAGACAACAATATCTACAAAATTACTACCTTGATAGCAATTAATATATTTATTTACTAGATTTAAAATCCAAAAATCAAATTAATTTGAAAAGATATCTAATTCATATTAAAATTAATTCCATCCACACAAATATAATCACAACCAATACACACTAACATTTTTATGCAAATAACATATTAAATTTATTGTGCGTGTGTGTAGGGACACTATCAATTTCCACTGGTATTCCCCCAATTGTTCCATCTAGTCGATCCTCTCTAATGATGCTCTCCCTCATCAAGATCTGAGGGTAGGACCTATCCTACATACACCTTGCAACAAGTAGGTAGGTAGTCTGATTCATCATAAATATCACCAATGATGCAAAAACTAACTAATACATATCCATCATGTATTGAATATAACATCTAGTTGTCACAACATGTATACTAATCAAAAATATCACTTTTTCATTTCAATAAATTTCAAATCATAACAATATTAATTAGATATTAACCATACTAATCAATGGATTAAAGGTTTATAAGTCATAGTGTGAAATTAGGATATAAAAACTTCCATAGAAAATGTAGTATGAGTGACACCCAAAAGTAACTTGAGGCAAAACAATAAAACCCAAATCTCATCACACATCCCCTAGAATCATAGTGCACCAAATTATTTGGCCAGTTCTATGATTTTATGGTCTAACTCAACCTAACACATTTAAAATATATCTTTTAGATTGATCAATAGCAATTTCAATAGTGTTATCAAGTCTAAATTTATATTAAGTTGTCTTGTTTGTGTTTAGGATGGTTGATATGCCATATTTGAGTGCCTTATGTATGTAATAAATCAATGTTTTTCATGAGGAAATCAAATAGGGCCTATTGAGTCCAAATATACATTAGGTTTTTGTATTTTTTTTAATGAACTTAATATGCCCCATTTGAGTGCTACATGTAACAACTCAAGTGATTAATTGTGTGAGGCACTAAAACAAGGAATATCTAGTATGAATTTATATTATGCTATCACTTTTTTATTTAATGGGCTTGATATGCCCTATTTGAGTGCTTTATGCAACTAATCAAGTGATTGGTTACACGAGGCACTCAAATAGGACATATCAAGTTTGAAGTGATTTTTTTTATATGACATTAAAATAGGGAACATCAAGTGTGAATTTACATTAAATGATATCACAATTATATTTAGGGGGCTTGATATTCCCTATTTGAGTTCTCCATTCAACTATTCAAGTGATTAGATACACAAGGCACTCAAAAATGGCACATCGAGTTTGAATTTACATTAATTTGTTGTATTTGTGTTTAGGGGAATGGTGTATCCCATTTAAATTCTATATTCAACCAATCCATTGATTGGTTATTTAGGGAAATCAAAAAAGGCATGTATCAATTTTTAATTTATATTAAGTTATTTTATTTGAGTTTAGGGGTCTCAATATGCTCTATTTTAGTGTGTCATGTAAATAATTAAGTGATTAGTTACATGGGTCACTCAAATAGGTAAAATTAAGACTAATTTTACATTAAGTTTTCACATTCATATTTATGGGACTCAATAACCCCTATTGAATTACCTCCTATACCTAATCAAGGAATTTTTTACCTTAGGAATTCAAATAGGTTGTATTAAGTCTAAATTTATAGTAGGTTGTCACTATTATCTTTGGGGTGATTTAAATGTCCTATTTTAAATCCTAATGAAATGAATTGAGTGATTGGTTTTTAGTGCACTTAAACATGGAATATCAAGTTTAAATTTAGCATAGCCTTCATAAGAACCATGTTTGAATTATTTGAGATCTAAAGCTATTTTCCTTTCAGCCCTAAAAGCCTTGCATAATGCTTAAGATCTTCCAAACCACTCAGTATTCATGATCCATTAATCCCTTCATGAATCCACATGGACCTTATATGGTATATTTTAAGCCATAAACAAACCATCATCATGTTTTTAGATTGTAAATTCATCCTAGCATTAAAAATGTTATATGAGAAAGTGCATTACAAGTTATGGTTCATGGAAGTGTGTTTAAGGTTTTAGTTTGAATTATGAGAAGGGTGGACAAAGTGAAAACAAGATTTCATGAGGCTATGATTATGTTTTAGGTTTTGGAAATGTTTTAGACTATGAAGATGATACAGGTGGGGTAAAATGAATCAAGAGAATGTAGTGATCCTCCAATAAATATAGGCCATGTTGCTTGTGTTGTTTCTTCAAATGGGTTTGAAAGAGAAAATGGTAGATGAGAGGTAATATGGGAAGCATTCATGGTGTTCAAGCCCCTTGAGATTGAGCTTGACTTCACTTTAATTTTGGTTTCCTCGAGTTCGAGGTCAATTCCTACTTCATCTTTAAGCTACCTAGTTTGAGCTTGATTCTAACCCCACCTCAAGTTTGAACTCTCAAGGTCTCACGTTTCAAGGTTAAAAACATGCAAGGAATTACTATTTATCCAAAAATGAACCCCTTTTATATTACTAAGTATTCAACTTCTAGCACTCAAACACTAATATGAACTACTTTGCAAGTTTAATAATGGGAGCATGGTTTGGTCATGAGTAGAAAATGAAGTCATTTGATGCAAACAAGAACATTGATCCTTCAACTAAAGCATAATAGTGGTTTATGAGTTCTAGGAGAGCATTTATTAGAGATCTAGGTCTTTAAAAGGAGCATTTGAAATCGGTTTGAAATCTTTAAGAAAAAATAATGAAGATAGGGTTATCTAATGGTGATTTAAATGCTAAAATATTTTTTAACAATAAGTGGAAAAAGGTAGGGTTTGGGATAGAGATATCTTTATATCTTCAATAATGCTCATTACTTCTCTCCCCTTATACACTCGCTTTTGATAAGCCTATTTATATGCATGATTTAATATTCATATGGTTGGGGCCTCTTTTTTTAGGAGGGCAACCCTATCACCTTTATTCACATTCCATAGTAAGAATGGTTATATTTGAACACTATAAAAGTCACCAATGGGGTACATGTGGGATAATTAATCCCTATTTTTTAAATCTTTTGAGCCTAATCCCTAGTCACACTTATGAGATCTATCATCATTGTATCAGCCTCAAGCCCAAGTTATATTGCCATGCTCAAGCTCGAGTCACATTATTTTAGCTCAAACTTGAGCTTCCAATGGTCGAGTCTGAGTCTAAATACTGATTTGAACTCGAGTCACATTGCCATATTTGAGATGATTTAGACTATTGAATCTGAGTTCACATTCAATTATTCATGCATCAACCTCTATCGAGCTAAGCTTGCTTGAGATCAATCTCATCAAGGCATGAGGCATAGTATGGTCTTGAAACCAAGGAATAAGGGATCTCATTTGTATTTAAATGCTTTATTACTGACCAACATAGTGAATTTGTGATAATTATCCCAAGTGTTATAAATATTTTATTGATATCATCATGAATAAACCTAAGCTATATTATTAGTGCCAAACCCTAGATATATTAGAGTGATTAAGCATGTGCACCAAAAAATCACTAAGGTGAGCTATCCAACATGAAGACAACTGAAAATGCAAAGCATTGAACATATCTTGGTCTTATGACCAAGAATTGAGGCGAGTGCTTACATATATCAACTAGATTAACATTTTCATCACCACTAATGCAGGACTAAAAGTTCCTTATTTTATGAAAGATGCACACTTAACTCTGACCTCAAGCTGGTGTTGATGAAGTCACTAATGAATTTCATGTATCACATATAAAATTTATATTCATACACCTTAAGCATAAAAAAAAACCCAACCATCAGTGTATTTAATGTTAATGAGCCCACAAAATGAAGGACAATGCGTCAATGCTCAATAAGCCATACTCAAAGTTAGTTACATACAGAAGATTAGTCCCACATGGACTATGCATGTGGTGAAAAGGAATTTATAAACTAAATATTTGTGTATAAACTTATTTTTGCATGAACCATTTTGGTCTATCTCAAGCTCGATGAGCTCATAACGAGATGTTGAGTGTTTAGGCATGAATAGAGAAGAAAATATTATTACAAGGTTGTGTTGAGGACCATAAAGGGTACCTGAGATCTATGATAAATCCCTTCAATTAAATATTCATCCTCAATCCTGATTTATCCTTGATCTTGAGCTTGATGAGATTACCTAACAATCATAACATAGAGGAAATATTAGTCCCACATAGACTAGGCAAGCAAGTAAGCATAGGTTTATAGGCTAGTGGGTTATAAAACTACTCAATATTTCATGGACCATATTGGTAGATTAAAGAACATAATGTTTAGGATGGAAGAATGTATAAGTTAATATATTTCATGGTCTGAGTAGAGCATGAAAGGTATTACATCAATGAGCATAGGAACCTTAGTTCCGAATGTTGATCCAAAATTGAGTCAGATATCCTAGATGAGATCAAGATCAACCTAGACCTCAGCTCCTCAACTAAAATTCAATCTTAAATCTGAGATCCTCAAACTCAATCTCAATTTCAAGCTTGACCTTGATTTCCTCTATCTTTAACTTGAGCTCACTGATCTTGAACATGTCACAAAGTTTTTCTACCCCCTTGCAAAAAGGCCACCTAAAACACTAAATCCTAGGCTATATTTTTGGGCTTGTTAAGGTTTCCAACATGTAGATAAAGGGAGGAGCACCTCCAAAAAGTTAGTTAAGATAGTAATGAACCTCAAGGTGTGCATCATGATGAGGTTATAATTCATCCTAAGATTTAAGATCATTATGTAAGTTACAGAGCATAAAATAACATCAAACATGGAATGGGAGTTTTAGGGAAGGTTTCATCCTCAAATGTCTTTCCACAAATCTACCAATTCAAGTGAAGATATAGGAACTTCTCAACAAATAAAATCTCCTATCAAAAACTATGATGGAGGTTTTGTCTCAAATAAAAGTATGTCATCAGCCTACAATCATAAGGATGAAGCTTCATTGAGATTCTGAATACTCTACCATCAAACTAGGTAAATGTCATGATGATTAAAGGATGTTTCAAGGATCCAAACCTAATGAATAAGTTATAAAAGATTTGTAGGATCTAAATATATATATACAAAGTTTTGTGTTGATTTTAAAGGAGTCTTTAGAATAGGAAGAGATAGAGAGATTAGAAACCTTAATAAGGAGGTCCAACATGAGAGTTTATAAGCATAGTTGCAGGTTTGAGACCTATCATGGGTAGAGAGGATGGTGGTAGAGAAGTCTAGGCCTCAACTATGTCTTCTCTAGGTATGAAATATGCATTAAATGGGCAATTGAAGCCAAATATGGCATATGAAGCTTCAAGAGTGAAGTTAATGTTGACTAAATATAGTTTTTAACTGCCAAATCATGACCAAGCATGCCTATCACTTGCATAATAAAATAAAATGGGATAATTAACACCATATAGAGCTGATATAACTATAAATTGACAAAAAAATAAGGCCTTATACTCTACCTTTATGTCACACCACCATTTAATTCCATCAATACAGCAACCTTAATGCATAAAGGAGGGCTAATGGCCTAATTTCCTTCGCTGGTTTTAAATTTGAAACTAAAAATGAGATGTAATGCAGTGTTTATTAGCTTATAACACCCTCTCTCTCTCTATATATATATATAGGCCTAAAAAAAATATTTTTTATATCCCTCTACATAGTTGTATAAAGAATCTACTCTTTGATTTCAACTATAGTGGTTCAAATGCTTTGGAATCAATAAAATTAAGTTTGCATCCTTGAATAATTCTTACATTAAATGTGAAACTCATATGATTTTTTATCTTCAGTGTGGTGAAGTCTTTTCTCCTTTGACTACCATCTAACTCATCTCACTTCTATACAAGAATCCACTATTTTTCAAGTTATACAATGTGTTAGATATGTTTTATATGTGTATTAGTTGTGGTTAGGTATCCTTCCCTCCTAAATCACACAAGGATGGTACTATCTATATGAAACACTTGTGTAAGACTGATTGAACTTGGATATTGTGCACATAAGTCAATCTTATATGTTATATTGTGTAATTTTAAATAAGTAGAAGAGATATACATTCTAGTGCATCACCTATTTTTAGGTATTAGGTTCATTTTATGTTTCTCTATCCCTTTTCCTCATTGTAACATTAGATTAGGTTAGTTTAGGTGATCCATCAAGGCAAAGCAAACCTCTATAGAGACTTACCCCTCACATAAGGTTACCCACAGCCTGAGGGATGTTTATATTATGCTAGTTGGAAGGAGGAGCCTTGAAACTGCTCCTCCAAAGGGTAAATTCCAACTTGACAATAGTACCAATTATTGATTGAATATTATCTTTCATTCTTTCTCTTGTAGCCTTTCCAAAATATATTTTTGAGATCTGAAAGTCACATGCACTAACATTATCTTTATCCTTTTCCATGGGAATAACCTCTACTTCTACATACATGTCTCCCTTATTATATGTGATTATTATAGATATAGTTTTGGACTTTTACTATTCATGAAGGGATAGTGGTTAGAGTATTGAAATCAATCTCTTTGGCTCGATAATTTTATTTCTTTTCTTCACTACCCCATCTAAACATACAAGACTTTTTGCATTCAGAATAGGTTGTTGTGCTTAAACATGATCAAGATTTATTAGAATCTCAAGATAAGGATATTTTTTTAGGCTTAAATTTATTATGATACTATCTCATCTTTTTCTTTCTTTACTATATCAATTTAAGTTCTAGGTGAAGATTCAAGATGCAATTCAAAATATTATAGATAACTCAAAATTTATTTTAACTTCCAATAATTGTTTATGGATTAAATCAATAGTTATTTATCCTCAATGGATAAATTATTTATTTTGGTGAATAATCCATATATATCTATATATCCAAGTCTAGTAGTTCCTTGCAAGTGGGTTCCCCACTACTCTATTTAAAAGTGTGATCATAGCATTGACTTCATTCATGAATTCAAACCTAGAAATATTCTTTGGGAGTCTTGTTATTGTATGTTACATTTTATTAACCATTGATTTTTCACTCATTTTACATAGGAATTGGTGTTATCTTCCCAAAATTGTTAAGCGTAAGATGGAATCAAATAAACATAAGATTCTTTTTCTATAAATTTAATTAGTTTGTCAATATACTTTGGTGACAAGATTATGACATATTATCCTTTTGAGTTCTTGATCTCTCTCTTCTCAGGCTTATAGTGCTTAGTTATAATCAATGATAATTATGGACACTATAGTGAAGTTGGGAATACAGCTACATGTGACAACTAACTATCATGTATACTTTGGCCATAATGTGTTTTGTGTACCTCATTTATTATATTCCAAAAGTCTTTCATGTCAACATGACCCAAGTTAGTATCTATTATTTTCTCAGCTTTTGAGTCCAAATTTGATGGAGGAACAATAATTTAAAAATGGTACTTTATATCTAATTCATATTCTCCTTGTAGGACATTATTCAAGGGATTTTTATTTGGATTAACTTTAATGGGAGTCTTGGATGTTAACATCTAGGATAAAAACTAGTTGGATGAAAAACCTACACTACATTGCCCCTGATGAAGATGAAATTATGAAAGTGTTCAGTCAAAATCTTATTTCCTTAAAAAAAATTACATACAATTTTTAGAGTCTAACAGGTTTACCTATAGGGGTATTAGACTCTAAGGGTAGTGTTAGGGTTCAAGATTTACACCCTAGCCAAGAAGGGGATTGTTCAGGTCCTCTACTCAAATCTAGACCAACATGGGACTAATCCTAGGCTATGGGTATCCTAATTATGCATCAGACCTCTAGAGAAGGTCATCTTCCTTTTGTATTTATCAACTAAACTAAAAATAACTAATAAAATGGAGAGAGAAATGGGTGACAAAGCATCAAAACATGTAAAGGAGACGATGCACCAGTAATGTGATTGTTCATCCACTCTATTTAAAATTCTAACAAATACTAATGAGATAATATATACAACTTCAAATGGTTGTATATGCATTAGTATTTCATGAAAAGGTTCACCAAATGATCAAAACCTAAGGGAAGTGATGGAGAGGCCTGATTTAAGGCACTAATCAGTGAATGTATCCACTTGTTAGCTTTAATCAAATGACATTTGACACTAAACTGACCTTCAAAACAATATAATCTAGTAACTAGGTGATATTTGGGATCTGAAAAAGGAGTTATTTATACCATTTATGTAAATAAATGTGACATTTACACACTATACCAGATTAATAAAATATAAAAAGAGTCCTTTATTCATCTCAATAGGTTACAAAGATCAAATCTGGGTAGAGTCTAGTCATGCCCAAGAGAGAGATTACCAAGTTGTTTTCAAGGCTTAAAAGCCTACATTTATAGAAAAGAATGAGGGAGAGGTAATTGTGCATTGGAAAAGGACCAACTACTTCTAATGTATTAGCACCAATTTGAGGATGTTTTTGAGTTAGGATATTATCAATAAGGCACAATTTCAAAGGGCTTTACAAAATAATATAATGCTCCATTCATCCTTATCTAACCATCAAGACATCATCTCTTGACTCCATGTTACTTCCACCTAATCTACTAATGAGTACCAATCATTTAGGCCTTATAACTGATAGAGTCTCGCTTGGTCTATTTTTAATGGATGGATGTACCTATTTTATTGAAAATAGGACCACATTGATAGATGAGACCCTTTGCATAAAACACCCATATCTACTTTATTTCCATAGGTCTACTGTAGACTTGGTTTTCTCATAGTCCTTATATTAAAATAAACCCATAGACCATATAGTACCTTTTATATCCCATTGGGTCTAAAAATAGCCACTTTATCTCTACAAGAACCAAGATTTCATTGTATATAAATCCTTCTTTAGAAATGGTGAACCAATTACAAGAATGAACCCTATAAGCCAAAAAATGTCAAACCAAAGGTATGCGCTCCAATGGTGTTCCCTTGATATTATTCATACTTGAATATATAATTTAGACTACTCCATGTAATTTTAAATAGATTCGATGGTGTTAGGATGACCCTAGAAAACCTTGTTGCCCATGTTCAAAAATAGCCTCTCAACCCTCATCAAAAAACCTAAGATTGTTTTTGCTCTAATTATTTGTTGAATACTAACTCAGACCCTTGACTTTTCTAACTCTTTTTCACTTAGTTGATCTTCCTATGCATGAACACCCATGAGCCATTGATTTTTTTCCAAATAAATGTGCTTGTGCCACTTGTCTTTGACTCATTAGTTCCTTAGATTTGTTGACCAGTTTGACTCATGTGCATTATCTGATAAAGATGTATCAGTTTATGCACACTATAGATTTCCCTAGTCCCACTTTCCTACCAATTATTTTGCTCCATCAGATCATTGGTATGATTGAGCATGAGCCTTTGATTTAACTTGGACCCATCCTTTTGTCAATGATTTCATTCTGTTAGATCTTGGCTTAATTATCTTGCACCATTGGATTATGTCCAACTTGTAGAAATTTAAATGATTTAACCTTAGGAAATGTTAACTTGGTTAACTCCAACACAAATATTTATATCTTATGTGTCAGTATGAGGGCTCCCATAGATCGTTAGATCTCGACTAACTTCAAGCCTTTTAAGGACCTTTTGAACTCAAACAGTTACTTGAATTGATTAAAATTGACATTTATGTTAACGTCATTTGACATTCACATAGATGTATTTGACATTCCATAGACCTTAAAATTTAAGCTCATATAGATTTCCATAGTGTCTTTATTTTGACTCTCATGTGACTGTCATTCATTATTTGATCAACTTTGAACATCTATATCTTGAAACACATAAAACATGGAGGGGCTAAATTTGATGGAGATGTTCTTGAGGTCAAAAGGAACAAACCCAATTGATCTAATGGTTTCAAAATCCTTCTGAGTGAAGATATAAAATCTTCAAGTTGACTGTTCCATATCTGGTTCACATGACATCCTAACGATGTTCTAGCATATTTGGATAAGTATGGAAAACCTATAGAAAATGCTTTAGATCCCAAATTTGCATGTGTGTAACTTCATTCACACTTCATTGAATGATCTAGAACTTGGAATATAGAAATTAGGCATAAAAGGGAAGAAACCCATATGACCAATTTTCTCTTATTCATTTACATGTGCAAGATATGGCCTCTATAAATTTTGTATTTAGACTTTTTGCTACTTTCACTGAATTTTGTTGATGAGGCAAAATTTGGTATGTAAACCAAAATTGGTCAACATATTTGGTGACTTGGTTGGGCATCATGCCTACTACACTCAAATTTAGACCATGTACATGACCTTTGACTTATAATAGATAATGCATCTGTTGCATGACCACAGAAAACCTCTTGATTGGAAAAGATTATGGACTCCACCAAAACATGGAAGAAAACAAAAGAAATCATAGAAACTAACCTAAAAAAATAAATGTTCAAATAAAGCACTTATCTAGGATAAAATATAAACAAACTAATCTAATTAACCATGACAAAACATGGTCCACTTGGATCAAAAGGGAAATTCATGAATTTGCTCATTACAAAAGATGGTACAAGTTTCAAAGTAAGGGGTTTATTAAAGATGACCTTTGAAGAGACTCTTTTTTATAATTATTTCTCTTAACATCTCCTAAAATGATCCATCAATAGTAAACTAGTCACCAAAAAAAACAAATTCATCTTGCACTTTTGGATTTTATTTATGCTGCTTGTCAACTATAACCTTGTCAAGTGACATCTCATCTATGCATTATTTTTAGATGACCTTATCCTTTTTATCAAATAATACAAGTTCATCCAACTATTCAAGGATCTTTGAATATTCAAACAAAGATACATCATGATCTTGAATAGGTACCTCTTGATCAAACTTCCCAATATCATGCTCTCTAATGGGAAACATATCCTTACAAAGCTCTTCAATACCTTGTAGAGATTCAAAATATAGCTACCAATCATAATTTTTTTCTTCACTTTTATCAACCTAAATAAGATAATTTTTAAAGGTATCTTAATCTTCCTCTAGTGGAGAGATCTCAACATCATTTGTGACATCAGCCTATACCAATTTCTCATGGATTTCTTCCAAATCAAGACCATTCTTCTTCTACATACCTAAGATAAATTATTCAATATCAGCTACAATCTCAGTTTCAACTTGGATTTAAAGTGGAGTATCAATGAATAACTCTTTATCATACACACTTGAATCATGTTCTTCACATTCTTCAAGAACTTGATTTGTAGCTAAAACCTCTTTCTCTATTTCCCATAGAACAGACTACTCTTAAAGAAGGGAGATGTTGGGAGGATGATGAAATTCATTTGTTTGAGATGGAGTATGAAGCATGAAAGGTTTATCATGATCATATTTTTTGATCTTTGGGGAAATGGAATCATATAGGGGATCTTGAAGAGGAGGGAAAGAGAAACTTTTGAGAACTTCCACACTCTGCTCTTTCCACTTAGCTATTACTTCATCAAGGTCTAACACCTTTTTATCCTCATGGATAACTTGAGCTTGAGGGGTAAGTGTTGAATAAATGTAACTATAAGTAGGTTTATCCTCTTTAATAGGAATATGAATATCTTCTTGTATAGGTTCTTGACTCCAACTAGGAATCTCCATTGGCTCACACTGAACATGGTCAAGAACTTTATGAGAATAAGGAACATAAGGCTGGTAAGGAATACAAGAGGGTTCTTGAGACAACTAATCCAAATAAAAAAATTTCCTCTCACAAGCATCTATTTTTTCTAATACAAAGCTACAAAACTTAAGCCTCTCCTCTAGATCATTAGACACATTTTGAAAAAACTGCTCATTCACTTCCTCATACTGTGAATTTGAACATATTTTTCTTGCATATTGTAGAAATTTAAGCTATATTTCAATCATTATATTTTTAAAAAAATTATGCTCATTTACAAAATAACATCCATATGTTAAAGGTGAAAACTGGTCTTGAGATTGATATTGTTCATAAGAAAGGTAAGTTCATGCTCTTGGTAATAAGGATTATGGGAAATTTGATAAGGCTCATCATGACTTTGATAAAATTATTGGTAAGGATTATTAGGATCATAAAAAGGCTCGTATGTATCATTAAAATTATATTATGATCCATCATATGGATTATAAGGAGGTATAACGTAGGTATTTCCTTCATACATAGCCTTGAAAATAACATCAAGATAGTGTAATGAAAATGAACTTACTTGTAAACTGCCTGGACTGTCAAAAACAATTGCATGATCTTGAAATCACCAAATTATTGATAAAAAACACTAATACAACTAAAATTTAACTAAGATAATATCTAATGAGTCCCACCAGGTGTGCCAAAACTATTAGGGTTCTAGATTTACACCCTATCCAAGAAGGGGATTGTTCAGGTCCGTTGCTTGAATCTAGACCAACATGGGATTGATCCTAATCTATGGGTATCCTAATAATGGATCAAACCTTCAGATAAGTTTAGCTTCCTTTTGTATCTATCACCTAAACTAAAATTTACTGGGAAAATGGAGAGAGAAATGGGTAACAAAACATGAAAACATGTAAAGGAGGTGATGCACTAGTAATGTGATCGTTCATCCACTATATCTAAAATTCTAACAAGCACTAATGATATCGGTTCTACAATTCTAAATGGTTGTATATGAATTAATATTTCATGAAAAGGTTCACCAAATGATCAAAACATAAGGGAAGTGATGGAGAGGCCCAATTTAAGGCAATAACCAGTTAATATATCCACTTGTTAGCTTTAATAAAATGACATTTAACATTAAACATGACTTACAAAATAATATAATCTAGTAACTAGGTGATATTCAAGATTTGACAAAGGAGATATTTCTACCACATATGCAAATCAATCTGGCATTTACACATTATACAAGAATAATAAAATTTGAAAAGAGTTTGATCCGGGTAACAATTCAAGTGATAAATTCGAGTGATGGGTCCACCCCAATTAATGACAGAACTTCTGGGAGCCATAAGTTTTGTATCATAGCTCCAATTGACTCATCGTTTGAACCGTTGGAAAGATAATAATGAGGGGAACATCATGAGATGGCATGGAGATTTGACTAATGAATTTTAACCCCTAAAAACCTAATAGAAGTGCCCCAAATTTCAATTTTAGTAGTGCAGTCTAAAAATAGTAAGTTTCTAAAAATAGTAATTCCTCGGATTATGTATTGTTGTAAATCATGGAAGTCAAACCACTTGATCTCACTCAAGATTGGTGACCTTCCACATCCTCCTCACACCTTCAAAACATGTACAAATGAATATGTAACCTAAAATGGAAATGAGACATCTCTTCTCAGAGATAGGCATATGTTTGGGTTTGCAAATTTGATCAATAAAACATCTCTTCTCAGAGATAACAAAAAAAAGTGGTATCAAAGTGGCTTGTCTTTAGAGTGTATGATACCAAGGACGAGGTCAGATTATAAGAAGCTTGGGTGGAAAATAGAACCAATAGACTATCCATCTATTCATTCTAAATGAATTCAAATGGTAGACAACACCGAGACATCTGATCCTTTCAAGGAAATGGTGAATGAATCCCTCCAACAATAGAAACCATAGATGCTACAATAATTTACTCAAATTCTCCAACAAATCTTGATGGAAAATTTTGGCTCCTTATCCACACCCCCACATCCTTTTAGTGCCCCAACACCCTTTAAGGTTAAGATGAATTTTGATATCCCCACATTTGAAGGCAAAATCAATGTTGATGCAGTAGAAAATTGGTTAGATCAATTGTCATCCTATTTTTCTGTAAATAAATTCAATGATAAAGAGAAGATTACTTTTGCTCTTCTAAAAGCATCATTACCTGTCAAAAATTGGTGGGAAGTGTACAAAAAAAGATTCAATGTAGATGATATTGGCCTTGAGATGGAACCTACATGGGATGATTTCATAGAAGCTATAAAGGAAGAATACTACCCCATTGGAGCATATGATGATCTGTATATAGAGTGGTAACAAGTTCACCAAGGTAAGGAACAGTTTGTTCAAGATTACACTGACATTTTTCATTCTCTATCTATGAGATTGGGCATCTAAGAAAGTGAGAAACACAAGGTTTTTAAATATCATGGTGGACTACAATGCTACATACGAGGAGAAATGGAACTCTTCAATTTGGAAACCATCAGTGAGACATATAAGTTCATAGTGAAGATTGAGCAAAAGCATGGAAGAATGAATATGAATAATTAGCCTTTGAAATGGAAAAGTGATAAAGAAGGTCAAACACAAGGCCAAAATTGGAAGCAAAAGGAAAGAAAGACTATGAAGTGGCTTGATTATCAAAAATTTGGAGCTCACTCCAAAGAAGAATGTCGAGCCATCAAGTCCCTGCTTTCTAAGTCACAATCCTCAACATCTACTACTCTACCTCATACAAACCCTATAGTTGAAGAGGTTGAAGAAGATATTGTAGATGTTGATCCTGAAGCCATTATTGCTTCATCATAGACCCATGAGGAGAGGCTAGATGACAATGAAAGGTTATTTCACTCTAACTTATGGGTGAGAGGTAAGCCTTTGCATTTCATTCTTGATAGTGGAAGTCAAAAGAATTTAATCTCCGCTAATCTTGTGAAAAGCCTAAATCTTTCAATGAAGCCTCACCTAAAGCCATATAGTATTGGATAGTTGAGTCTATGGAGAAACCTCTATGTCACCCACCAATGTCTTCTCTCATATGCAATTAAACCTTTCCAAGATGAGGTCTTATGTGATGTTGTCAATCTAGATGTTTATGATGTACTCTTTGGTTAGCCATTCATGTATGATTGACATGGTATCTATGAATCAAGAACTCAAAGGATCACTCTCACTCTTGGAACATGGTGTTATAGGGTACCAGAGGCACCACCTTCTACATCTATCTCTCTGATTAGTGCCAAGAAATTTGTTCTCATGGTGGTCAAGCCACAAGAATCCAAAAGGGCTGATGTTACATTCCTAACTACAAAAACAACACAACAATAGAATCAAATTGATACCAAGCTAAAGAAGTTCATGTCCTTCCATCCATAGACTGATGCTCAGATAGAAATGGTGAATAATTGGGCCCTACACAGTTCCATAAATCATAATCCCTTTCAAGTTTGCATCAGGAGTCAAATCAAAGTAAAACTACCACATTTTATGACAAATATTGATGCAATGGGGACCATTGCTTCTCAATGAGGGAGTAATGATCTAGGTAACAATTTAGGTGACAAATTTGGGTGATGGGTCCACCCCAATTGATGACAATACTTCTGAGAGCTATAACTTTTGCACCATAGCTATAATTGACTCATAGTTTGAACCATTGGAAAGCTAATAATGAGGGAAACATCATGAGATGGGATGGATATTTCCTTGATGAAGTTTGACCCTATAAAACCTAATGAAAGTTCCCCAAATTTCATTTTTAGTAGTGTAGTCTAAAAATAGTAATTTTCTAAAAATAGTAATTCTTCAAATTCTGTATTATTGTAAATCATGGAAGTCAAACCTCTTGATCTTCCTCAAGATTGGTGACCTTCCACATCCTCCTCACACCTTCAAAACATGTATAAATGAAGATGTAACCCAAAATTGAAATGAGACATCTCTTCTTAGAGATAGGCATATGTTTGGGTCTGTAAATTTGATCAATAAAACATCTCTTCTCAGAGATAACATTATTTGAATTGTGTTGTTCTTATTTCTTAAATTATCTCTCAACCAAAGCTTTTGATTTTTGGATAAGAGTCCTTTATTCATCTCAAGAAGTTATAAAGATCAAATCTAGGTAAAGTCTAGTCATGCCCAAGAGAGGGATTACCAAGTTACTTTCAAGGCTTAGAAGCCTATATTTATAAAAAATAATGAGAGATAGGGAACTATGCATTGGAAAAGGACCAACTACTTCTAATAGATTAGCACCAATTCAAGGATATTATTGAGTCAATATCTTATCAAGAAGGCATAATTTTAAAGGGCTTTAAAAAGGAATTTAATGCTCCATTGATCCTTATCTGGCCACTAGGTCATCATCTTCAGACTCCATGCTACTTCCACCTGATCTATTGATAAGGACCAATAATTTATGCCTTAAAACTAGTAAAGTCTCTCTTTGTCTATTTTTAATGGTTAGATATACATATTTTATTAAAAATAGGGCCATATTGATAGATGAGACCCTTTGCATAAAACACCCATATCTACTCCATTTCCATGGGTCTACTGTAGATACAAAACCAATCTAAGGTCATTGGTTTTCCCATTCTCCTTATATTACAATAGACCCATAAACCATATATCACCTTCTGAATCCCATTGGGTCTAAAAAGACCCACTTTATCTCTATAGGAGCCAATATTTCATTATATATAGATCTTTCTTTAGAAATGGAAAACTAGTTACAAGAATGAACCATGCAAGCCAAAAAATGTCAAACCAAAGGTCTGTATTAAGCTCCAATGGTGGTCCCTTTATATTCTTTATACTTGACTATATCAATTAGACCACTCTGTGGCATTTTAAATATCTTCAATTGCATCAATATGACCCTATAAACCCTATTATCCATGGTCAAAAATAGCCTCTCAACCCTCATCAAAAACCCTAGGCTCATTTTTACTCTAATTGGTTGTCAAATGTTGACTTGAACCCTTAAATTTTCTAACTCTTATTCACTTTATTGATCTAATTGTGCATGAATGCCTATGAGCCATTGATTTTTACCAATTAAACGTGCTAGTACCACTTATCTTTGACTCATTAACTCCTTGAATTCACTAATCACCTTTACTCACACACATCATTTGGTCAAGATGTATGAGTTCACATGCACCATAGATCTCCCTAGTCCCACTTTCTTTCTAGTTATTTCACTCCATCAGATCATTGGTATAATTGATCATGATCCCTTGATTTATCTTAGACCCATCCTTTTGTCAATGATTTCACTCCATCGAATATTGGCTTCATTATCTCACATCATTAGATTATGTCCAACTTGTAGATATTTAAAGGCTTTAACTTGGGGAAATTTTGACTTGGTTGACTCTAGTGCAAATCATTAGATCTTATGTGTCAATATGAGGGCTCTTGTGGATCATTAGATCTTGACCAATTCCAAGCCTTTTAAGGACCTTTTGAACCCAAACGGTTACTTTCCTTGATTAAAATTGACATTTTTTCTAGCATCATTTGACATTCATGCAAATGTATTTGATAGTTCACAAACTATCAAATTTAAGCTCATACAAATTTATTCAGTGTCTTTATTTTTACTCTCACGTAATTGGCATTCATTATTTGATCAACTGTGACAATTTATATCTTGAAACACAGGAAACATGGAGGGGCCAAATTTGTTGGATATGTTCTTGAGGTCAAAAGGAAAAAACCTCATTGATTTATTGGTCTCAAAATCCTTCTAAGTGAATATAAAAAGTTCAATTTAATTGGTCTATATCTGGTTCACATTACATCCTGGTGACGTTCTAGCTTATTTGGCTAAGTATGGAAAACCTAGCAAAAATGCCTAGGAGCCTAACTTTTCATGTGTGTAACTTCCTTCATAATTCAATGGATGATTTGGAACTTGGCACATAGTAACTAGGTATAAAAGGGAAGAAACCCATATGACCAATTTTCTCTGATTTATCTACACGTGTTAAATATGGCCTCTATAAATTGCCTATTTAGAATTTTTGTTATTTCCACTGAATGTTGTTAATGAGGAAAAATTTGGTATGTAGACAAAAGAGCTAGGATCTAATTCATTTGTGAATAGAGGATTCAGGACCCAATGTGTTTTTAAATAAGTAAGACATGATATGATTGTGTGGCTAATAAGGTTAATGGATTCTATGGAAATGTTTAAGAAAATTGCGTTTTGCCTAAGTATTTTTTACCTTAACAAAATCCAATTAAAAACTAGTCAAAAGGGATCTCACATTAGATACAGGGGTATAGGTAGGTTTTTAAAAAATAAAAAGTTTCATGAGTTTAAATAAAAATGATAACATGATTAGATCAAAAAAATCCTACATTATCTTTAAAATTTACAAACCCTAGTCATTGATCAAGTAAATCCAAATTTGACAAAGGCTATAATGTATGAACAAGATTAGGGAATGTAAACAAGATGAAAAGGAGGTGAAAAAAATTTCAATAGGATGTGAAGAATGATGTAAATGGATTATTAAAACCAAATCACAAACATACTCACATGTGTAGATAGGTCAATTCCATTAATGGCTAAAAGTCTAGGGTTTTATCTCAAATATGTTAGGATCTAATGACGTGTTTGACAGATAGATAAGGATACAATAAGTGTGTCTACATAGGTTTTGGGTTCAATGGATATTTCTAACAATGGCATCAGACTCTAGGGGTGTTTCTAGCATGCTTATCAAGTTATGATGTTTATGTTAACAAGCCTATTAGATCATGATTAGAATGTTGGTAGGCCTCTCAATTTTATACGTCATGTTTGCATTTGTATCAAAATCTTATAGGGTCATTGAAAAATATTAATTTTTAAAATAAAATCATAAAGACTTGGAAAATTTTCAATCTATTTTACATAATTTGACCTTTTGAAGATGAATTTTATGAATATATGAATTTTGAAATTTACCAACTTTGACTTGTTTTGACCTTTTATGGTCAGAAGAATTAACATATTAGATTTTTTACCATAGTTCAAAAATGGGTACAACAACTTTCTCTAATGGGGGACCTTAAAATATAAGGGATGAGAGAAGGCTCTTGGATTCTGGTTTCATAGACAAGTATATTTCCATGGGGTTATAGAGTCATTTAACCTTTGACATAAAGAAATATCTAAGATAAAGCAACATATTTCAAGAGAAAATGGACCAAATCATGGGGAGAAAGACACGAAACAAGACAACACAACACAAAATGATCCAAAATTAAAATAGAAATGGAAACATAATCCAAATTTTTATATACATACGTACATGCAGAGGACAACCTACTTTCACTTGAAGTAATGTTTGAGATATTTCCCATTGTAAGGTAATGGAAAATGTGTGTCATCATGATAAACCAAATAAAAAGTGTTGTCTCCATATAATTACTTGATTTTTAAGGGGGCCATGCATAAAGAATTAAATTTTCCATGACTTCCCTTTTGTTATTTGCACTTATCCCATAAAGGAACAAGATCTCCTAGCTAATAATCCCTTCTCTTTGATTTTTGTCAAAAAGGACTTTAACTTGAGCCTAATGCTTGTAAATTATATCAACAACTCAATATCTATATTTTTCTATATTATTTAGATATATAATTCTTTTATATAAGGGACTTTCAAAGTTTTGATTTTCAAAGGCTTTAGTTATCTAAAGTGTAGGCAATTTAAGTGTTATTAGAATTATAGCCTCAATTCCATAAAGAAACTAAAATGGAGACATGCCTATGGATTTATTTGGTGTTATGCTATCTTCCCACAATGCATCATACAAATTATTGTGCCAATTTCTCTGATTCTCATCAACCAACTTGTGAATGATGGAGACTAAGTTCTTATTCCTGGATTTAGCTTGACCATTTCCCTATAGGTAATCATTTAAAGAGTGGTAAAATGAGATGGCATAGCCATATCATAATCCAATCAACTGTGAATTAAAAAATTTGAAGATTTATTCATTCCTATTTTTTCGGGACACCATATCTCACTAGGATGTTCTCTTTGATGAAATTACAAATAACTTTTGAAGTTATCTATTTGACTGAAATGGCTTCTACCCACTTGGTTAAATGATTTGTAGTAATAATAATATGCATGTCCCACACTTGAATGAGGATTAACATTTCCTACAAAATCCAATCTTCATTTTTGGAAAGGTTATTATATTACTATTAGCTTAAGAGGAAATATTATAAGCTTTGGTCACATGATGAACTATTGACAAGCTTCACATTTCCTTACCCATTCATATGAGTCCTTGAATAGTGTTGGCTAATAGTAATAAGCTCTTTAAATATTATAAGTTATCACTAGATAAAAAAATGTATCCACTATAAGCTTTATCATGAAAGGCTTGTAAGAGATTCTTCTATTGTTCACTATCAACACACCTTAATAAAAATTCACCAATGTGTTTTTTTTAATAATGTACCATCCTAGATTACATATTTTCTATATTTCAACTTAAGTGTTCTTCTTTGTTTAGTATTCAAATGATAAAAAATTATCCATCTTTTAGAAATAAATCAATATAATCAAATAATTCATTAGCATAATGTATAAAAAAGACAAAGGGAAGATCCTCTTTGTTTTGATTATCAGAATCTGTTGAAGAGATTAACTGAGAATCTATATGTTATACTATGAGCTAACACAATCCTTTTCCTCAAACTAATTTCATGGGATTTAATTCAAGATCATATTCTTAAACCTTGGTTATCCAGTATCCTCTTTTAGACCCTAGTTCCTTTTGAGTCAAAATAGACTTCACCACTATACTTGGCACCATCACAATGGAATGTGAATGTAGAATATAGTATCTAAACTATTTGATGAATTTTACAACTACATATGCATGCTTATCTTTTGGATAATATTTCATATTACAACTCATGAAATCAATGGGATACTCAATACCTTCATCATTCTTCTAAATCAGTATGGATGAGAGAGTATGTTCTGGGGCATAACAATAAATAATGAACTCTTTTTAAAAATACAAACAAACCATAATTGGTGTATGAGCAATAACAACTTTTATTTTATCAAATGCCTCTTTTCCATTATTATTCTAGTTGAAACGGTTTTTTCCTTTAATCATCTTAACAATATGCCTAGTGAGTTCTACAAAATCTGGAACAAATCTCCTTAAGAAATACACTTTCGCAAAGAATGAATGTACACCAAGTTTAAATAGTTGGAAAAGTTAATTTAATTCTTTTTAAATCAATATTGATCCCTTATTTGGAGATAATGTTCTTGAGAATTTTGTTCTCAATTACCCCAAAAATAAACTTTTTAGGGTTAAGAAAGATGCCATGCAATTAATATTTTTTTAATACTTTCTCAAGATATTCATAGTAATCTTCTCTTTTTTAAAACACTATTAGATCATCTAATCACACCATAATTATTTTATACTTTAGATCTTCTAATGTGATCTCCATAGCTCTCTGAAATGTAGCTCCTACATTAATTAATTCAAATAGCATTCATTGATATGTAAAATTTCCCCATGGGCTTATAAAAGTTGTTTTATGTTGATCTTATTTATCAACCTCAATCTGATTATAACCTAAGAAAACATATAGCATTGATAGCATTTCTAAACATGTGACTACCTAAATAACTTGATCCATGATGGGAAATGGATAATCATCTTTGAGAGAAGCCTAATTCAAATCCCTAAACTCTACACAAATATTGATTTATCAATTCTTTTTTTGAACTGAGACTATATTAGCAATCCAAGTTGAATGATCAATCAATAAAATAATTTGTACATTCAAAAAAAATTGAATTTTTTCAAAAAATTGTACATGTAATCTTCAGATTATATTTCATTTATTTCTAATTGAATGTCTTAGCATTAGGTTCAAGAGGAACTATATTTTGCATTAATTTTGAATGAAAATATTTCAAATCCATGTATTAATATTCCATAATATCTATATATTTCTAAAGAAAATAAATTTTCTCTTTTCTTCTGGTGAACAACATTTCTCATTATTAACTATCTTCGGTTGTTCTTAAGAGCCAACATTCACTTTCTCATAGTCTTTTGAACTGAGAGAAAATTTATGTATTTTATTTTTGATGAACCTATCATGCTTTTAAAAAAGTTCTGCCAATAATACCAAGTCTTTGGGAATCTTATTCCCTTTTATTTTTATTGTCTCTTCTTCATCTTTCTCTTCAATAATGCCTTCTTTCTGAGTTTGAGAAGAAGAATTTTTGTATGATGAATCACTATCTTTGAAATAAATATTTCTAAAAATATTAAATTTTTCAAGAAAGGAAATGATTTTTTGATCATTATTGAATACTTGCCAATTCTCTGAATTATTTGGTATACTAGGTCAATACATTAATTCAATTGTGTATTTATTTGTAATAATTTATACAATGTGAAATCAATAATTAAGTTGATACTATAAGTTTGTCTGCCTTAGAAATATTTTCTCTTAGAATAGAATGAATAGATAACACCTTGAAATCTTCTATATTATCCTAGAATTTGTTTCTATAATGTCTCAAATGGTCATTTTTTACCTAATATTATCCTTTGATCTACTTTACAACAAGATCTGCATTACCTAACACTTTAAAATTTATAATTCCTATCTCTTCTACAAGTTGTAATCTAAGATTTCTTCATATTTTTTAGTATTATTAGTACATTCAAACTATAACTTATAAGATAAATAAAATACTTTTCAAAGGGATATCATAACTATTCCTACACCAGATCCATTTGAAGAATAACTATCATCAAATTCTGATGTCTAAACTTTATTGGAATTAATTTAAATGATTTCTGACATATCATATCTCTTTGTGACATTAATAAATAATTGCTTATACATGCATCTTCATACAAGATATCAACTATGACATCATTTACATTTTTCACTGTGTATTTTGTTTTTAATTTTGGTTCAAGGCATTAATTTACTCCTTTGATTAGGATCATTGCATGTGATAAATCTAACTGAATTTCACCCCCAAGTGCTTTACAAAAATTTAACAAAATACCTTAGGCTAATGGGATGTTAGCTACTAGATTATTGATCTTAATCATTTTTTAATGGAAAGATGCTAAGTCAACTTGGGCATCTTTGATTTGACCAACAAGTGGAAGTTATTTTTATTCCATTGAGTAACAACAACCAAAGGTATTTATACAAGTTAGTCTAAGGGCAAGGTCAACTTTGGCATCAATACATTATTTGAGGCTATTTTTTCAATTATGTAATTACTGACTTTACATCCCTTGAAAAATAAGGAAATGTAAAAATGATCAACCTATTAGATTTGGAAGTTGCCATGACAATGGAATTTACTAGATTAGAATAAGGTGGAATAGATAATATTCTCTTGATATTTTCCTTATTTTGATTGATATTTTTTCCTTTGATAAATTCTACTATCCTATCTAGTTTATCTATATATGCTCTCAAATATTCATCTTGTGAAATATAAATTTTAGTTTTATTGACATGTTCAATTATATCAAAGATATGTAGGATAGTAAAACAAGAGCATTCTATAGGCTTAGATACATTAGCATTATTATTAACATGAGAATTGCCCTTCAAATAACCAGTAGAAATAGTTGGGAGGAGCTCACCTATTTTCGTCATTGGTTATTTACCCTTCATTGGAATAGGAGGTAATGTTCCTCATGGAAGAATGACTTTTTGTATATTCCTCTTATCCATCATTTAACTACCTTTTCTGATTTTGAGCTCTTATGAAGACTACAAATGACTGGTTGTTCATGTCCCCTATATTATCTTCATAATCATCTTCATATAAATTTTATTCTAGGAACACATATTTGGTGTCGCCACCAAGTTCCTCAATTTCACATTCTTGAGGATCTAAATTTTTTGATTCATTTTATTCTTAAACTTATTCATACCTAAATATTTCTTTTATTTCCAAAACAACATTCATAGATGGATTTATATTTTGTTGTGTAGGAGCTTCCAGAGTAAGCTTTTGATAAGAAGCTTGCAATTGAGGATGATTCCCTTGAAAAGACACATATTTTATTATGTGAATATCTTGGTAAGGACCAATGATGGTTTTTTGAGGTAATTGATTCTTCAAAGCAATTATATTATTAGCCATTTATTGCCAAAAAAATTGGTTGAAGACTAACCTAAACTTTATGCCTTATATTTTTATAGTTATTTATTTTTCTATCCATTATAATATCATCTTCAACATCAACCGTTAACATTTGGGTTATATTCAAATAATCTACTCTAGCTCTTCTTAATTGATAACTTACTTCTAGCAATTGAGAATTGATAAAGCAGTATTTTTTATTCTCATATGTTGATTTAGTATTCATTGGTATTTTATGAATTTTTTTATCGAATTTAGATATAAAATATCTCATAGGTTTGTATACTCATTTATTCATCTGAGTGAGTTGAGCCAATAATGCATGTTCATCTTCTACTGGTTTGAACCTATCTTAAAATTTAGATTTCATATCATTCTACATGGTTGTCGCTCCTAGAATAAGATGATAAAATCAATTTGCTACTCTATTTTGGAGAGTTTTAATAAACAATATTATTGTGATATATTCATGTTTAACACCCATAATTTCACACACTATAGAAAAAGTAGCAATATGTTTACCTGGATGTTATTTACCATCACTTGAAATTTTTAAAAATTCATTTTGAACTTTTTGTAATTTCATGTAACTTTCCTAAAGCCAATGGACCAATTATGTTACCCCAAAAATTTGAGCCATGGTTGGAAAGACTACTTGTAATGGGATAACACCTGGCACAAGTGCTTAACTGATGATTGTTCCTCCTTTTTAACTATTTAACTTTCTTGGAAGTTATGGTGATGTATAGGTACACAAATTTTATCTAAAACTTTGTCTTGTTCTTGATTCACCTCCTTGATAATGGCTCACTCATTATTTCTTCATATAATGATTTACTAGTTCATCCTCATGCAAGGTTTTGAGGTTCACCTAACTATCTTGTGGTCTCCCAATGCCTTGATCATGCTCCTTAGTGTCTCATTAACCTCAAAACCCTTAGTAAACACTCTTTATATCATTTCCTTTACCACATACAACTCTTACTCTAATTCACACAATGCCTAGTAGCCTTTTTTAAGGCATTTCTTGTTAGTACGAACATGTACAATAAAATTATGAGAAACTAATTAATGTTAAAGATACCCTTTTTCAATATTCAACTTCTCATGAAATTATAAGACCTAATTTTTCTTATAAACCACCTTTCTAGGTCACTGTGAGGTCAAATTAGTCCTATTCTACCCATACACACACATACCTCTATAAGTGTACCTTCTTGTATGGAATCCAATCAAAATAACCAAAATATTTTAAACACACTTAAATATATCAATGATAATTTTTGAGGAATTTTGAGTAGTTAGACCGTCTTAAAAAAGGATTTTACTTCTTTAACCCTAGTTTAGGGTTTATAGACTCTATGAGAGCCTGAGAACATACAAATGGCTCATACACACTTCATAAAGGGTTTCAAAAAGACTAGTAAGCTTATAAAGGTCTATTTCACCTCTCCACTCCTTCCCAAATCATTATAACTCCACACTCATGCCTTTTGTCATCATTTTATACACATTTTTTGGTACACAAACTACATAATTACAAGAAACTAAGTCTATAAGTGTACTCTTTAGGATAGTTGGTCTCAAGCAAGGTTTCCACACTTTACTCAGGGTTGATACATGTTCACAAAAATTCAAATTACCTTTTTAAATCCATAACTACTCAGTTGCATGCCTCTGCTATATTTTTATCACACTTGAATGTTCATTATCTATATGTGCACCTTTGCACATAATTGTGTTATTTCTAAGCCAAATATCATGAAAACTAACAATTAAATCATGATGAATACATTAAATAACATAGAAAAAACTCACTAATATCAAATTAAACACTAAAAATACCTTGAGAATCTTCATTCATTTTAGAAAACTAAATATAGTCTTTCTCTATTGACATATATAGGAAAATAGGGTATACCAAATCTATTTGCAACTCAAAGAATTTGAACCCAATATGCAGACTGGTTGAAGCACCATAGGAATTCAAACATTCACTTTAAAATGATATTCTTCACAAATTTGTTGTCTTTAGATCTTATTTCATTCCTTTAATATGCATCTTACATAACATTCACATAGAGATACAAGGCTTGTGTTATTTAATTATTCAAAACTAGTAAATTTTTCCATTTATTTTGGGTTTAACAATATTTTCTCCCTAAATACAACCCCATATAACTTTTTTATTTTATTTTTTATTCGCTTCACACAAAAAAAACTACTTATATGCAAAACTTTTATAACTACCTAACCACCTGTTAACTCCCTTATAACTCCTACTTGCACATTAGGGGGGTCTTCACCTAACCACTAACAAACTTATCAAATGACTAACCTATGAGTTATGTATTGTTTTGATACATTCTTTCTTCCTTATTAAGCCTAACTAAACAAATTACAACTTGAAACTCCTTTAGATAATATTGGAGACTCATAAGGATTTTAAAATTCAAATTAAAAATTTCACAGGAAAATCCTTTCTAAGCCACAATTCAAATTCTAAGGAAATCCTAAGACTCCTAATAAACCTAAGAGGACTGTAATGACTCCCTAGTGACTCCAAACATAAAAATAGGCTAATATTTATAAGTAGGTAGTGATGCTCCTACATCAAACTACTGAGGAGCAAAAATCAAACTTTCCCTGAAAGTTATAAAAGATTTTGACTTTGAGGTCCTTTACAGCATCCTTATTCCACCTAGATCCTAAGGCCGATTTGAGATACATAAACCTTTGTGATGTTTTATTACCTTTATGTCAGCTTCTCTTCTATGTATCTATCTCTTGATTCCTCTTTTGAGGTCATCTTCTTGCATAGTGATCTCCCACTTGATCATCTTCAACACCTTCGTATACTCCTACAACCAACCTACACATGGAACACATAAGTTAATGAAAATAATATATTTCTTGTCCTCTTGGAAATTACACCTTTTCTCATGCTTGCTTGTTCTCTCTTTGATTATTTCTATTGCTTGTGGGGTATTATTATAACTCAAGCTTCCTCTTCACTCTCTTTGGCCATCATTACGTAGCTCTCATCTGCTACAAATATCTTCTCTTCATTATTCCCCTTGTCACCATGTAGTTCTCTTTCTATGGCTGCTAATTCAATCTCTAATTGCTCACTGCTTTCATACACAAATTTTGAATCATATTGCATACCTTATTCTTGGGTTTGTACTCCTCTTTCTAAGCTGACAATGAAGTCCTCAAGCTGATCTATTTATGTATCCTTCTCAACACATGGTTGGCTGAAACTATTATCATTTGCTTCACTCAAATTGACCTCATCCATATCAAGATGTTTTTCATCCATCTCATTAGGCTACTCATGCATTCTATACCTCATAATATCTCTCCTAAGTTGCTTTCAAAATAACTTTTTCTGCCTTCTCTCCTCTCTCTTTACTTGCATCTTCCTTTTCTTTATTTGTTGTCTTATTGACCACTTGAGTGGCTTATTCTCCATGACCCATCTGAGATGTGATTTCTCAATTTCTCTTAATTTCTCTATCATGAGGTTCATCAAGGCTATATGTTGCTTTATCTCATTCATCTCTTTTTAGAGGTCTTCTTATTTTTTCTTCCTTCTCAACTCTCTTTACTTTTGTTATCTTAGTTGGTCCTTTGTTTTAGGTAGTTCTTTAACCATCCTCTTCACCATCTATATTATGTTAATCAAGTCTTTTACACCTTACTCCATCGTTTATCCAAGCTCTCTCCTTGGATCAACTGATTTGAGAAATTACTTTGCTCTCTATTTTTAAGCTTCTTTAGATCCTTAACTCTTCTTAAGCCTCTCTTAGAATTTCAACCTACCTTGACCAACTATCTACAATCTTATTTAGCAATATTTTAATCAACCTACAGCATTCTTCATCATTCTTGCAATGAACTTGATCAAATATACAAACTAAAAATCAAAACAAATTAGTAACTTTCTTTCATGCATAATTACTTCACTACTTTCTAATTATATTTAGGCTCTGATACCAAATAATGCAGATGGTACACAAAACTTATCTCAAACTTTTTCTTGTTCTTGATTCACCTCCTTAATAGTGGCTCACTAGTTATTTCTTCATACAGTGAATTACTAATTCATCCTCATGTAAGGTTCTGATGTTCACCTAAATGTCTTATGGTTTCCTAATGCCTTGATCATGATCCTTAGGTTCTCATTTACCTAAAAACACTTAGTTAACAATCTTCATATCATTTCCTTATCACATACAACTCTTATTCTATTACACATAGTGCCTAGTAACCTTTTTTAAGGCATTTATTGTTAGTACGATCATATACATTAGAATTATGAGAAACTAATTAATTTTCCAAATACCCTTTTTCAATATTCAACTTCTCATGAAGTTATAGGACCTAATTCTACTTATAAACCACCTTTATAGACCTTTTTAGGTCACTATGAGGTCAAATTAGGCCTATTCTGCCCATACAAACACACAAACATCTTTAAGTGTACCTTCTTATACATAATACAATAAAAAAACAAAATATTTTGAAAAACACTTAAATATATCTAATGACAAATTTTTGAGTAATTTTGAGTAGTTAGAACGTCTTGAAAAGGGATTTTACTTCTCTGACCCTAGTTTAGGGTTTACAGGCTTTATGAGGGCCTAAGAGCATACAAATGGCTCACGCACACTTCATAAAAGGTTTAAAAAATATTAGTAAAATTCTAAAGGTCTATTTCACCTCTCCAATCCTTTTCAAATCATTATAACACCACACTCATGCCTTTATTCATCATTTTATACACATTTTTGGGTACATAGATGACATAATTACAAGAAACAGAGTCTGCAAGTATACTCTTTAGGATTTTTAGTCTCAAACAAGGTTTTCACACTTTATTCATGGTTGATACATGTTCAAAAAAATTAAACTTACCTTTTTAATTCCATAACTACTCATTTGCATGCCTCTTTTATACTTTTAATACACTTGAATGCTCATTATTTGTATGTGCACCTTTGCATAGAACTGTGTTGTTTCTAAGCCAAATATCATGAAAACTAACAATCAAATCATGATGAATACATTCCATAAAATGAAAAAAACTCACTAATATTTAATTAAACACAAGAAACACCCTAAGAATCTTCCTTCATTTTAGTAAACTAAATACAATCTTTTTATGTTGGCATATACAAGAAAATAGGGTATACTAAATATGTTTACAACTAAAAGAATTTGAACCCAATATGCAGACCAATTGAAGTACCATAGGAATTAAAACATTCACTTACCAAAACACAAGATTATTCACAACCTTGTTATCTTCAAATCTTCTTTCATTCTTTCAATATGCATCTTACATAACATTCACACAGAGATATAAGGCATGTGTTCTTTAATTATTCAAAACAAGAAACTTTTTCCATGTATTTGGTGTTTAACAATATTTTATCCCTAAATACAACCCCATATAATTTTATTATCTTTTTTTTTACTCATTCGACATAAAAAAAACTACTTATATGCAAAACTTCTATAACTATCTAACCACCTCTTAACTCTCTTATAAATCCCACTTGTACGTTGGGAGGGTATTCACCTAACCACTTACAAACTTATCAAATGACTAACCTATGAATTATGAATTGTGTTGACACATTATTTCCTCCTTATTAAGCCTAACTAAATAAATTACAACTTGACACTCCTTTAGACAATATTCTAGACTCATAAGGATTTTAAAATTCATATCAAGAATTTGGTGGGAAAAGCCTTTCTACGCCACAATTCAAATTCTAAGGACATCCTAAGACTCCTAATCAACATAAGAGGACTATAATGACTCCCTAGTGACTTCAAACATAAAAAAAGGACTAATATTTACAAGGAGGTAGTGATGCTCCTACATCACATGGGAAGACAGATTACTTTTTTGAGTTTACCTTTTCGTTTAGGATTCAATTTGAAATTAGAAACTTCTTGTAATTTATAACAAGGATCAATTTTACCTTTTGATTTACTAGCCCTAGTAAATTTCCTTTCTTCTAGTCTTGAAATATTTATTGGTGATGAGTAAGTGGTTTAAATTGAATAAGCCTTTGGGATGGTCTCCTTTCTTGAACTCTGTGTGTAGATAGTGCTTTACCTCTTTGTGCCAAAATGACAAGATTTTATTCTTCTTATAATACTTCAACAACCCTATGCAATTATACTAAACTAGTTATATTATCCCATGCAAATTCTCTCAAATATGACAAAATATCCTCTTGAATCTCACTTGACCAATCAAGATTCGGTTGAAGTATTGATGCTTGGACTACTTAAATGGTCATTAGAATAAATCTTACTAAAGAAAGTCTTTGATTAGATATATAAACTACTTTTTTTGATCATCTTATTAGTTTCCTTATTGAAATAATATTATTATTTCTTTGGTAAATAGCCGCATGATCTTCTTCTGTGTTTATCAGTATAGTGACAATTTTTTATTGAATGTATTTTTTTATCCCATGCTAGTTATTGAAGACTCAAAGCAATGTCTTCTTTTACAATTTCTCTCTAGTTAAAAATAAGTCGTTGATCATGATTTTAAATAACTAAAATGGATATGAATGAAATCTACTATTTTTGAGCTAATTGTCAATCTTTATGGGTCTTTCTACGTGCAATAATTTTTTTTCTTTTTCTACAAAGTCTAATTATTGATTGAAATTTACCAAAATTATTTGAAACTAAGTTACTAAAACTTGATTAAAATCTTATAAAAGTTATCTTATGTGTGAAATAATATCCAAATGTGTATATTATTTTAAATCTCCTTCAGGGTGATAGAGTGGTCCTTGAGTTGATGTCAAACTCCTATAGACCAATAGTTCTAAATTTGGGTTGCATGAGAGTTGTATAAATATTCCCCATAATAGGCACCAAAAATAATTTTCATGAAAATTTTTTCAAGGGAAAAATAAGTGTTTTCCATCAAAATTCATGGGACAAGGTCCTTCTCCTATTAGCAAGTAGAGTTTTATTTAATTAAAATGTAAAATAAAAATGGATGCGGGAAAGAAAACTAATCATAGAAATAATGGCTACTAACAGGGTAGTAATTTTAACCATAAAGTATGAAAAGGTGAAAGAAATAAAATATGAAGGAGAGTGATAAGGGAAATAAATATGCTTAGAAAAGTAGAAAAATAACAAGTTTAATAAGTCAAACTTAAATACTTACTAGAGATGTCAAAGTGGTGGTTAATTTTACTAAAAAGAAACCTCTCTCATTCAATGGAAATGAAAGACATTATATGTCCATAGTAACACACAACATATACCAAAATAATTGCCTATAAATGATATCATAATATGACAACTATCTTGTATTTCCTTATAAAGAGTGTATAATTAATATTTTACTCCACCAAGATTTTACTATTTGTAGAAATTAAGAATGTAGATTTAATATGAAATTCTACAATAAAATCCATAGCTTTTTAACTAATCAATAATATTCTTAGCAACATTTTGAAAGAAAATAATCAGACATATATAGATGTATACACATACATTATCCATGAAGATATTGCTATGAACTAGGAATTTGATTAAGAAGAGGAGATTAGTGTTGTGTTAGTGACAAAAAGAACAAAACAAATTGACAAAAAACATAGTAAACTAACATCCTCATGCCTAGTTACTAGGGCGATCTTGGTGAAGAAAAATAAATGAATAAATCACAAATAAAATGCAATAAAACACACATTCTTTACCTTCCTTGATGCTCCAAAAGTATTCTTTGATTGGCTTGCATGGTTTGTGCTCATAAAGTCCTCATCAATGGAAGCTTGGCTACCTCCATCTCTCCTTGGCACCTTTGGATTTGGCTTGGCTTGGCTTGAAATAAATTTGGCATGGTAACACTAGTTTGCATGAATCTTTTAGAACCAATATTGCATTACAACATTGCACAAATTAATCTTTTTTAATGATGTGGTAAGGCCTCCTATTTATAGATTTTTGAGATTGATTAGAATCAACCTAAACCATCCATCTCAATATTGAGATGTGTGGTTAAGGATTAATTAAATATTTGGAATTAAAATTGATAAATAGGCTCATCAATATTAGGGATAGAGGGAGCAATTAAGAGGCATGGAAGGATTTGATGAGGCATGGGAGGCATGAATCCTGATATTTGTGGCATTCATGGCCTAGGGATGTCTTCCCAAGAAATGAGGTCACTTGATGATGTAGATATTCAATATTCATTTCTAAAAACAAGTTTTCAACAAGTTTCTATGGAATTATTAATTTGGCCTTGATTTGGATTAATTAGCTCTTAAGCATGTTAAGTACTTTGTACATAAATTACTCAAATTGATCAGAATGCCTTGTTATTGGTCTTAAATTTGACTGGACTAGAATTGAAAGGTGATGTCAGATGCATTAGATCCATTATCCCATTTAGGTTATTATCAATAATAAATAACAAAGGCACATGTCTTGTGCAAGATATTTGATAGGAAAGAGCAATCTAGAGCACCCAAGTGCAAAATTGGCATTTTGACAAGAAATGAACTGATAAAGTTAGTTGGCCCATAAATTACACTACCCTATTTAATGATACTCTATCCAAAATTGGCACTTGAATATGTTAGTTTCACATATTTTAGCATGTTTAAGTGTTTTTAGGCCAAATTGTGTGTTTTAGGTGAAAATTGGTCAAAATATTTATTGGAGGTTATTGGTGGCTAGATTTAGGTGTCTCCAGTTTGCCCCTATTTGGGAAGATGTTGCAAACCATAGGCAAAACAATGTCTTCTCAGATAATGAGAGATGGCATGTATGCCAATAAGAAGATGATTAAAGAACAAAGATCCAAATGATTTTAGGAAGCCTATGATGATGCCCCCTCAAGGGAGTGGCCATCACATATGTTGATGGATAATCCTTTGAAAATAAATAAGAAGAAAGGTATAATTAACCTGTGGTTGAGATTAATCCAAATGAGAAAATGCCTGGATGCATTGATTTAAAAAGGATATTGATTTGCCTAAAGGTGGTTATAATTAGGAATAAAAGTCAAAATAATGATTTTCCCATAGGTGGTTATAATCATTATGAGGACTCGAATTGGCTAAAGATGATGGTGCCCCAGTTAGGGCTGATTAGCAAGCATAATTCAAGGATATAACCTAGAATATAGATTAAAGATGAGTGGAAACAAATTGATGAAAGAGATTGATATAGGAATGAGATTGATCAATAGAATGATTTAGTTATACCTATCAATGAGGAGATACTCATCCTAATTAACAATGATACAACTAGAATGGTCAAATGACTTATATTAATCAAGGTAGATGGGAGGATTTGCCAAGGTGCCAAGGAGAAAAGTTTTAGGGCTCAATTGATTACAGACCTTATTAAAGCTAATTTTTGTTGTAGCATGTGATGGTAGGATTCATGATAGAACACCATGAATACTTGGCCAAAAAATTCATAAGGACTGATTCTTGATATCCAATAAACATTCAAAAATAAAACACCAATGATAAAAACCATGATGACAATGTTAACATATGAATATGAATGGAGTCAAGAATAATATTTTCAAAAAATCACCCAATGAACACATATAGACTGTGTCAAGGAAATAGTACCAAAATCAAATAAATAGGCAAGCAAACAAACAAACAGCTTGAAATAAACAAACAAATAGAAACACTGAAAACAAAAGAAAAAGAAAGCATCCTAACAATGACCATGCCCTAGTAAGGTGAATCAAGGATAACTGACTAAGCTTAGATAGGACAAATATTTTTGAATTTTTGAAATGTTATGAATGTTTTTGGAATTTTGAGGTATCTTAACTTGTTAGAGAATGACAAGATACTTGCTCATAAAATGGCAAGAGAATTTGGCTTAGGTTGCTCACAAAATGGTGAGAGCGTATAGAAAAGGGGACTGAGGTGACCTCAACATGAATTAAGCATGACCTACATAGTCTTAAAATGACCTCAAGTCATAGTATTTCCACCCACACAAAAGATGAGGAAAAACCAACTAGGTCCCAACAAGTTCTCAAATCTAGAAAATGGTTAGTCAAATGAAAATAGTAATGGTAAGTTGATGTGGTAATGCATGGTAAATAAGTGTTGCCTCTAATTTTCCCATAGGTGGTTATAATTAGGATATAATGGCATAGTCCAATGATACTAATTTTCCCATAGGTGGTTATAATTAGTAGGAAGACTGGTGAAACACTGATTTGCCCATAGGTGGTTATACTCAAGCTCACATAAACAAGCTTGATAGGATGAAAGATATCTTGCCAAATCAACTGTCACACTAATTTCATAAACTGTCATTGTAAACATGAAACAGATTGATTGTTGAAACTTGATTGGAATCCTCTCACAAAAAGTGCAAGAAAAACCAAAATAACTAAGATCAAAATAGGATCAGGTAGGATGAGTAAAAATTGGTTTTGGTATAGATAGGAATGGAATGATAGGATGGATAAAATGGTAAGAGGGTTTTCCCCCAAGTGATAGGGTGAATAGTAGGAATATGTAACAATGGAAAATGGATATTTAATAACAATAATGGCATGGAAATGATATGGTATGGTACATTTTTTTGACCTGGGTGTGGTTTTTGATTCTATTGTTCCTGTTAATGGGGAGATGCACATCCTAATCAACAAATGATATAATTATAATACTTGATCATGTTAATTACTACACATACCTCATCTGAATATTTGATCTATTAAGAACTAGCTATATATTTGGTTGTCAATAATGCTTTTTTGATCTTCATTGGTCATTAATTTTGATTCCTTCAAGCGTCGAGACAAGGTATCTTTGTAGCCTCTGCAAAGGAAAGTGCAACCATGGATGGTAAATAAAGACAAATAATAGATGGTAGGTTTGATTGTGAAAGTGAATGGAAAATGATAATGAAAAGGTCAATGGTGGGGAAACAAATGAAGATCAAGACTTTCAATCACACGTAACTTTGTTGATGTCGGATTCAACATAACTTTGGTCATGGTGGGGCTGAAGAATTTTTCTCTCAGTAGGACCACCAAATTTTTCTATTGTTTGATCTTGAGAGTAGCTATAATCTGATTAGGTTGTAGATTCAGAGCTATTTTGATTTGATCTTTGATTTTGTCTTCATCAAGAAGTGAAGAACTTTTGTGCTCAGCTATTGGTGCTTTATGAGGTTTTCACCAATGAATTTATCTTGATTATCTCATAGCACCTTTGAGAAGGTTTCACTAATGAACATTGGCTTTTGACTTTGATTTTATTTGAGTGCTTCTAAAAAAGTTTCACTAGAATATGCTAAGTTCAGACTTTGATTGTCCCCTAGTACCTCCAAAAAGGTTTCACTAGGAGAGTGTTCTTTTTCTACATGAATGTGGTCTTGGCCTCCTTTCTCTTCTTCAACTACTATGTCACCATGGATGCATTTCAACAAAGTGTGATTCTATCAATCCCAATCAACACTTATGGGAGATAGAATGTCAATAATATGGATATCTAGGTTGATGGTAATGGCATGTGGAATGGTAATGGAATGGGTGTTGGCATTACAATCCTTATAGAAGATACTAGGAGAACTTATGTCGAAGTTGAAGTAATCATCCTAAAAAACCATAAAAGGATCACAAATATATTCAAATTAATTTACAAGGCATGTGTAAAAAATGTTGTAACAACCATAAACATATTATTCTTCTGAATCTGATTCTAACTTATGGGACTCTGAATCTGATGTTGAGACTAATTTTGATTCAAATTTTGGTTATAAATCTTATGTCAATTCAAGAATAAAACCTGACTCTAACTTTAATTATTTATCTGATGGGTACTCTATTACAATGATGTCTTATTGAATGTTTAGTATTGGATAAGTAATAACCTATAATGACATGATGGGTTGCACTAATACTAGTTTATCAAAGTGAGACTTCTCTAGGATGGGAAAAAGGTCAAGAGACAACTCCTCAAAGACTAGTTTATCAATAGGTGGCTCTGGAAAAATAGGCACATGGTCAAGATATTGATTTGCCCAAAGGTAGTTATAATCATTAAAAAGTGAATTGATAAATATTGGCTTGTTAGTGTGAGACTCCTTGATAATTGGTATAGGATCAATAGAAAATTCATCAGAGGATGAATTATCATAAATGGTTGGTTTAATAAAAACATCTTGGATTGGTTGGTTATTTTGACCTTAGTTTTTAATGAGTTAGAAGATACCATTTTTGAACATAGCTTGGTCTTTGAATGATTGGATGGGTTGAGTTTTGGATGGGATTGGTATTGGATGAGGAATGACATATGGTTAGATAATGGCAAGGCCTTGGGGAGCATGACTGCTCACATAAGTCAAAAGATAAGGTCTTGGTATGGTAATGGTATTCCTTGGATATTAAGGAGCTTGATAGCTCATATAATCTAAAGGAGGGTTAAGGGTAACTGATGATCAGATAAAAAAAGGACATTATGGAGCCTAATTGCTTACATAAGCCAAAGTATCTAAATCCTCCTGATAAACTAGATCACCCCAATCTTGAGTTGGATCATAAGTTGGTTCTTGACCTTGTTCTATGTATTGATTATTGAAAAGAGGGTATGGATTCATATCCTAAACAACATTATCTATAGTTGGGTTTTCAAAGTCCTCCTCACAAGCCTCTTCATGCCAATCAAGGTTTCAATTTGGATTTTGTGGATTTTGACTATGTTTCCCATATTGAGTATTATAGGGAGAATAATAAAACTCCTTATAAAATCTTTATCTATAGGGGTTCCTAGTGGAATTTTTTGTAGCCATTCTATCATAAGTGTATCTAGACATATCTTCATAAATGATGAACAATCTAAAATAAAAAGGCTTAGAATTCTACAAAATTTGAAAAACTATGTCCAAAAGATAAATGGTTCAAACTTGGTCTAACTTGGTTGAAGGTGGTATTGTATCTCCAATGTGGTCTGAAGTGGAGTTGTATCTCCAAAATTATTTGTGCTAAGACTTGGCATAAAATAGTCTAACATCAAATGTTTAATGTCAAATTTCATATGCACAAAAGGTCAAGCATCTGAATAAAAACTAGCATGTTGAAAGTCTAAGTCAAAGTGTTCCAAAGAAGGTCTGAACTAGGAAAAGGAAAAGTTGAGTTGCTAGGTCTTTTGTCCAAACATGGAGTCAAAAGCTATGATCAAAAAAATAGGCATATGTTAGGACTTTTAGCCAAATGGTGTCAAAATCTAGACTTAAAACAAAGGCATGATGTGATTTGATTTTATCTAACAATTTTGAAAACAAATTTGACATAGACTCGACACATAGAATCAAACATAAACATGATCAATTGGCATAAGGATTTTGGAGAAAGGTTGTGTTTTCCCAAATAAAATCACAAATGATGATGAGAATAAGCTTTGAACAAACAAATAATCAATAGTTTTAAAATTTAGGTAATCAATTAATTGAATTTATACAACCCAAAAGAGAAATATCGATGTATCAACCCCACGTATTGAGGCCTAAACAGCAATCAATCAATGTTTGAATCCAAACTTGACAAGGTTAATTGAAAACTCAACATTGAAAACTAAGATTTAACCAAATAATATAGATAAGATTAGATAGCATGATGACACAAGATAAAGGTCTAAATGGTATACATGACATGGTTTGAAATAAATGGTTTTTGATACAAGGTGAAACAAGTATTTAAATAAATTTAGTAGCCTAACGGCATAAGCATACTCAACTAATGTGATCCATGACATGTTTTAAAGAATCAAAGGAAAAATGGTTTTGACATGATGTAGGTAGCATAACACTACCCTTCTCAACTCAAATGACACACACACAAACAAGTTTAGCAAAACATTTAAGTCACGAGTGTGGTGTAAAATGGCCAACATAACACCTCTTTAGACAAAAGAGTAATGTATAGACAAATTGGTTTTCACATAGATTTATGAACAAACAAACAAGTTTTAGTCTCAAAAACACCAAGTAAGATAAATGACCAAAATACAGTAAGTATAATCATCCAAATCCTAAAAAGGGTATGACAATGTGAGGTTGACTAACTATCAATTTTTTAAATGTTTCTAGGGAAATCAATTACACAATGACTTTCACATCAAATGATGCAAAATACAAGCATGAAAATTAGGTGACCATGGCATTGGCTAGTTGTAAAAAGGTCTAGTCCTTTTTACAACCACTACATCTTGTTGTTCACTCAATATAGTGTAATGTCTAAATTTAGATACGTCCCATATGAAACTCCAATTAGGAGCCAAATGAAGTCAATGCTGGGAGGTGAAACCTTAGGTCAAAGCCTCCCTAAAGAACTCATAGGAGGTGATGAAGTCCCCCTCACAAGACAAGTTTACATGAAATAAAACATCAAAAGAGAAAGACTTTAGGGTCATTTTCAAGGTCACCCAAACTTTGATGAGTTTTTGGGGAGTGCTTTAGATGATGTTCTTTCTATGCTTTGGACTAGGCAATTTGTAATAGGAATGGTGCTTTTTATTCCAAGGGTTCCTTAAAGGGGACAAATGGAAGAGCATACACACAACACCCCTCTCTTTGCTAAACAAAATTGGATCAAGTAACAATTGAATACAAAAATGATAAATGTGTTCAATTTTAAGCCCAAACGAAAGATGTGGTGGTGTTCATTTTGACCCCTTGGTCTTAATTGCAACTTTGAAAACTAATGCTAAAAACTTACTTAAGCACCTAAATGTTACATTAAGCACCAAAATAATGTTCCTAGTTCATTTTAAAGCATGTAAAAGATGATCTAAACATTTTTTACACAACCACTTTCAAGTTTGATCCTGCAACAAAAATGTTAGTATGTCCTTTATCCTTGAAGCTACTTTGGTTTAAAACAATGAATTTGAAAAATAAAGCTCTCAAGTTTTTTACACAGAATAATCCTGCTACTGATAGAGCAATCCCATTAATTATAGGTCAATACCACTACTATGAGAGTTGTAATATTATAACTAACTATAGATGGTTTAGTCACAATACTGTGACTCAGTTTGATGATCTCACTAATAGTAGGACAATCTCGCTATTTAATGAGTCATGGTATTGTCACTTAACCGCTAACGGTTAGACAATATCATGACTCAGTTAAATAACCCCACTAATAGTAGGATAATTCCACTACTGAGCTAATAGTAGTATTGTCTAACCTACACAAAAACATAGTTAGTCCAAAAAAAACACAAATAGCTAAGCATAATACATCTATTCTAATTTACAATACCACCATTTATAGGATAATCCCACTACTATAAGGACAATATTGTGGCTATGTTGTTACAAAACATTGACTTATAAAAAAACATTTTTTACACAACCACTTTCAAGTTTGATCCTGCAACAAAAATGTTAGTATGTCCTTTATCCTTGAAGCTACTTTGGTTTAAAACAATGAATTTGAAAAATAAAGCTCTCAAGTTTTTTACACAGAATAATCCTGCTACTGATAGAGCAATCCCATTAATTATAGGTCAATACCACTACTATGAGAGTTGTAATATTATAACTAACTATAGATGGTTTAGTCACAATACTGTGACTCAGTTTGATGATCTCACTAATAGTAGGACAATCTCGTTATTTAATGAGTCATGGTATTGTCACTTAACCGCTAACGGTTAGACAATATCATGACTCAGTTAAATAACCCCACTAATAGTAGGATAATTCCACTACTGAGCTAATAGTAGTATTGTCTAACCTACACAAAAACATAGTTAGTCCAAAAAAAACACAAATAGCTAAGCATAATACATCTATTCTAATTTACAATACCACCATTTATAGGATAATCCCGCTACTAGAAGGACAATATTGTGGCTATGTTGTTACAAAACATTGACTTATAAAAAAACATTTTTTACACAAATTTTTCACTCTTTTTGGCCTCCCACTCCAAGATTATATAAGAAAAAGATTAGTGAGTTGCTTGAAGGAGCTTTGTGACCATTTTTTGTGAAGCTAGGAAGGTCCCAATGGGCATGCCATTATGTGAACTAGGAATTTGACTAAGAAGAGGAGATTAGTGCTATGTTAATGACAAAATTAACAAAACAAATTGATAAAAAACATACTAAAATAACATTTTCATGCCTAGTTACTAGGGTGAGCTTGGTGAAAAAAACAAAATGAACAAAGCACAAGTAAAATGAAAAAAAACACACATTCTTTACCTTCATGGATTCTCCAAAAGTATTCTTTGATTGACTTGCTTGGTTTATGCTCATGAAGTCCTCATCAATGGAAGCTTGGCTACCTCCATCTCTCCTTGGCACCTTTGGCTTTGGCCTCATTTAGCTTGGAATCAATTTGGCATGGTAACACTAGTTTTCATGAAGCTTTTAGAACCAATCTTGCATTATAACTTTGCATAAATTAAGCTTTTTTAATGATGTGGTAAGGCCTCATATTTATAGATTTTTGAGATTGATCAAAATCAACCTAAACTATCCATCTCAAGATTGAGATGTGTGGCTAGGGATTAATTCAATATTTTCAATTAAAATTGAACAATAGGCTCATCAATATTTGGGATAAAGGAGCAATTAAGAGTCATGGAGGGATTTAATAAGGCATGGGAGGCATGAATCCTGATATTTGTGACATTTATGGCTTAGGGATGTCTTCCCAAGAAATAAGGTCACCTGATAATGCAAATATTCAATATTTATTTCTAAAAACAAGTTTTCAATGAGTTTGAATGGAATTATTAATTAGGCCTTGATTTGGATTAATTATCTCCTAAGCATGTTTAAGCACTTTGTGCACAAATTACTCAAATTGATTAAAATGCCTTGTTATTGGTCCAAAATTTGACTAAATTAGAATTGAAATGTGATGTCGGATGTGTTGGATCCATTATCCCATTTAGTATATTATCAACAACAAATAACAAAGGCACGTGTCTCGTACAAGAGATTTGATAAGAAAGAGCAACCCAGAGCACCCAAGTGCAAAATTGGCATTTTGACTTGAAATGAACTGATCAAAGTTGTTGGCCCATAAATTACACTGCCCTATTTAATCATACTGTATCCAAAATTGGCACTTGAATATGTCAATTTCACATCTTTTAGTGTGTTTTAGTGTTTTTAGGCCAAATTGTGTGCTTTAGGTGGAAATTGGTCAAAATCCTGATTGGAGGTTATTGGTGCCCAGATTTAGGTATCTACAACTTCAAACACAAAGTTTACAAAATTTCTCCGTATATTTATTTTTTTGAGCTACAAATACAATTTTCCTTTCTTTGTCTTATTGAAAAATTATAATTGTCAAGAATACTTACAAATGAGCCTTTAAATTAAATTGAAAAGTTGAAATGGGTAGTTACACTACATAACCACCTTTTTGTGTTTTAAAATTTTGAAAAAACATAATAGGCAATTTATACAACTTGCAAAAATGTGTTGGTGTTTTTGAACAACTTAAAAAAGTACAATAACAAATTTACACAACATGCAAAATCACTTTGGAAAATTTACATGTCTTAAAATTTGCAAAGTAAATCTACAATGTATAAATTACTCATTACACAAATGTACAAATTAAAATTTACAAGAATGACTCAAAAATCTCAAGGTAGAAAATAAGTCAAATTTTGATGATGAGTTATTCTTATTTGTCTTCACCAATAAAAATCTAAATCTCTTCTTCCTCCAATTGTGGCTTCTTCTTCTAATATTCATCTGGGCCATATAAATATGTATAGGACATATTTGCATCACAATATAGATCTGACATCTTATGTGTTGATCCCTTCAGTCTCTTAAGCATTGCATTGAGGTTATCCAAACTATTTTTATATTTAATCAACATCTTAATTGACTCATCATTAAATGTAGACTTGGGAGTTAAGATCTTCTTAATATTGTTATTGAATTTATTGATAATAGTCTCCTCAAAAACTATTTTCCCATTATCATCAGTGAATTTGTATTCCAATTTTACTACTCCCATTATTTCAAGGAGAGCATCACCTCCCATTGATTGAGTCATTGAATTAATTAAGACTTTCTTTGACAATACGGATCCTAAATTTATCAACTCCCAGAAACATGGTGAGGTATACCATTTATTATTTTTGAATAACCTTTTATTAGATGAGGTCATCTAGACAAGTATAATAAAAATCTTCCAACTTGAGAAGTAATTAATCTCATTTATCTACCTCTTCAGCATATTTGTCTTTTGCTTTAGTTATCTGATCATATTCTAACTATATTTCATAACACATTATCATTATTTCATGAATGGTATTGATACCTTGTTGTATAACTTTCTCTAACCATTATTTTGTAGCTTTTCCCATATGACCAATTTCATCAGCAATTTTTATTATTTATGTGTCATAAATTTTATCAACAATTGAAGCATAGATTGAATTGGTTTTATCATATTTTGGATCACTATTGTTAACTTCTCAACTTTATATTTAAACTAATCCTTGGTCACATTATCATGATCCATATTTTAAAATAAGGGACCAATTTTTATTGAATGTTTTATTTCATTCCTTTTCTTTTATCCTTTCCAAAATCTATTTTTGAGATCTGATAGTTAGAGGCACTAACACTGTCTTTATCCTTTTCCATAGAATGAACCACTACTTCTACATACCTCTCTCTTATTATCTATGATTATTCTAGATATAGTTTTTGGATTTTTACTATTTATGAAGGGAGAGTTGTTAGGGTATTGAAATTAATTTCTTCAAGCTCAACAATTTTATTTCTTTTCTTCACTACCTCATCTAACCAATTAGGAATTTATATATTAAGAATAGGTTGTTTCACTTGAACAAGATCAAGTTTTATTAGAATCTCAAAAGAATGAAGGATATTTTATGAGGGTTAGACTTCTTAAGATACTATCTCATCCTTTTCTTTCTCTACTATATCAATTGGGTTTTTTCATGAAGATTCAAGAAGTAATTTGAAATCTTATGGATAACTTGGAAGTTGTTTTAACTTTCAGAAAATTCTTATGGATTGAATCATTGATTAGTTTCCCCAATTGATATATTTCTCATTTTGGAGAAAATTCATATATACATCTATACATATAAGTTTGGAAGTTCCTTACAACTAGGTTCCCCACTACTTTGTGCAAGGGTGTGATCATATCATTGACTTCATTCATGAATTCAAACATGGAAGGATTCTTTGGTAGTCTAGTTACTATATATTTAGGTTTTATCACTCATTTCTTATTAATGGTTTCATCACCACCAATGTGGGACTAAAAGATCCTTATTTTATGAAAGATGCACACTAAACTCTGATCTCAAGCTGGCACTAATGAAGTCACTAATGAAGCTCATGTATTCCATATTGAAACTTCATATTCATGCACCCTCACCATAAATAAATTCCCAACCATCAATTCATTTAATGTTAATGTACCCACAATACGAAGGATAATAGGTTGAGTCTCAATGAGCTATAATCAAAGTGGTGAAATGGGATTTATATACTAAATAATTGTCTATTGACTTGGTTCTATAAGAACAATTTTGGTCGAGCTCAAGCTCGATGAGCTCGTCTTGATATGTTGAGTCTTAAGGCATGCACAGAGAAGGAAACATTACTACAAAGTTGTGTTGAGGGCCATAGAGGGTACTTGAGATCCATGATCAAGCTAATAAATTAACTATTCATCCTCAAGCTTAAAATTAACCTTGATATTGAGCTTGATGAGATCACCTAAAAAGCATAGCATAGTGGAAATATTAATCCCACATATACTAGGCAAGTAGGGAAGCATATGTTTATAGGCTAGTGTATTACAGAGCTACTCGATCTTTCATAGACCATCTTGACAGAGCAAAGAGCACAATTTTAAGGTTGGAAACATACATAAGTCAATGGATTACATGTTCCAAGTAGATCATTGAAGGTATTGCATTGATGAGCATATGAGCCTTAGTTTGGGATGTTGATCTAAACTTGAGCCAGATATCCTGGATGAGCTTGAGATCAACCTCAACCTTGAATCCTTGACTAAAATTTAATATTGAATCCTAGACCCTTAAAATTAAGCTCAATTTCAAGCTTAACCTTGATCTCCTATATCTCAAACTTGATCTCACCGATCTCGAGCATGTCACAATGTGTTTGTACCCTATTGCAAAAAGGCCACCTAAAACACTATATCCTAGGCTATATTTTTGGGCTTGTCAAGGTTTCCAACATGTAGATAATGGGATGAACACCTCTAAAAATTCAATTAAACTAGTAATTACCCTCTAGGTGTGCATCATGATGAGTTTAAAATTTATCTCAAGGTTCAAAATTGTTATGTAATTTATAGATCATAAACCAACATCAAACATGGAATGGGAATTTTATGGAAGGTTTTAGCCTCAAATGTCTTTACACAGATCTACCAATTCAAGTGAAGATAAAGGAAATTATCAATAAATGAAAGCTCTTATCAAAATTTTGATGGTGGTTTCATCTCAAAGAAGAGTATGCCATCAGCCTACAATCATAAAAATGAAGCTTCATTAAGATTCTAAATATTCTGCCATCAAAATAGGTTAATGTCATTATGATTGAAGGATGTTTCAAAGAACCAAACCTAAAAATATTTGTAGGATACCAATATATATTCAAAGTTTTGTTATGATTCTAAATGAGTCTTTAGTACAGGAAGAGATAGAGAGATCAAGATTCTTAACTAGGAGGTCAAACATGAGAGTTTATAAGCATAGTTATAGATTTGAGACCTATTATGGGTAGAGAGGATGGTGGTAGAGAAGTCTAGGCCTCAAATATGCCTTTTCCATGTATGTAATATACATTCAATGGTAAATTAAAGCTAAATGTAGCATATGAAGCTTTAAGAGGGAAGTGAATGTAGACTAAATATAGTTTATAACTGCCAAATCATGACCAAGCATGCCTATCACTTGTATAAAATAAGAAGATGGGATAATTAAAACCATATGGAGATGATATAAATATAAATTGACCAAAAATAATTCCTTTTACTCCACCTCTATGCCACACCACCATTGACTACCATCAATGAAACAACCTTAATGCATAAAGGAGGGCTAATGGCCTGATTTCGTTCATAAGTTTTAGATTTTAAACTAAAAATGAGATGTAATGCAGTGTTTATTAGCTTATAACACTCTCTTCCTTTCTCTCTCTCTCTTATTTTTCTCATACATATAGGCCTAAAAAATACATTTTTTAGATCCCTCTACATAGTTGTATAAAGACTCTACTCTTTGAGTTCAACTATAGTGGTTCAAATGCTTTGGAATCAATAAAATTAAGTTTGCCTCCTTGAAGAATTCTTGCATTAAATGTGAAACTCATATGATTTTTTATATTCATTCTGATGAATTATTTTATCCTTTGATCACTAATCTTTACTTACATGGATTTTCAAAAGGATTTCATTGCATATTACTACTCCTCTAAATACACCATGTCTACTATTTTTGAACAAAAAAATGAAGATGGGGTTGAATCCCCTATTTTTAGAGTTATAATCACTGAGAGTGGGGGTGAATAAATGATGCAAGTAATTCAATTCTAATTCCAAATCTCACTTCTATGTAGGAATCCACTCTTTTATAGGCCATACAATGTGTTAGATATGTTTTATGTGTATTAGTTGTGGTTAGGTATCCTTCCCTTCTAAATCACACAAGGCTAGTAATATTTGTATGAAACACTAGTGTAAGAGTGATTTAACTTGGATATTGTGCACATAAGTCAATCTTATATGTTCTATTATGTAATTTTAAACAAGTAGAAGAGATATACATTCTAGTACATCACCTCTTTTTAGGTCTTAGGTTCAATTTATGTTTATCTATCCCTTTTCCTTGTTGAAATAATAGATTAGTTTATGTGATCCATCAGGGCAACCAACCCTCTCTAGAGAATCCCCCCTCACATAAGGTCACCCACAGCCTGAGGGGTGTTTCCATTATGTTAGTTAGAAGGAGGAGTCTTGAAACCACTCCTTAAAAGGGTGCATTCCAACTTGACAATAGTACCAATTGTTGATTGAATATTTTCTTTCATTCTTTCTCTTGTAGACTTTCCATGAATGGATAGTGGTTAAGGTATTTAAATCAATCTCTTTGGCTTGATAATTTTATTTATTTTCTTCACTACCTAATCTAAACATACCAAAATTTTTGCATTAGGAAGAGGTTGTCATGCTTGAACATGATCAAGCTTTGTTATAATCTCAAGATAAGGATATTTTTTGAGTGTTGGACTTCTTATGATACTATCTCATATTTTTCTCTCTACTATATCAATTCAAGTTCTGGGTGAAGATTCAAGATGAAATTCAAAATCCTATAGAGAACTTGGAAGTTGTTTTAGCTTCCAACAACTTTTTATGGATTGAATCACTGATTATTTGTCTCTAGTTGATATATTGTTTATTTTGGCGAATAATCCATATATATCTATATGTCCAAGTCTAGTAGTTCCTTGCAAGTGGGTTCCCCACTACTCTATGTAAGAGTGTGATCATAGCATTGACTTCATTCAAGAATTCAAACCTAGAAATATTCTTTGGGAGTATTGTGGTTGTATGTTTATGTTTTATTAACCATTGATTTTTCACTCATTTTACACAAGAATTGTTGTTGTCTTCCCAAAATTGCTAAGCGTAAGATGGATTCAAATCAACATAGGATTCCCTTTTTGGAAATTAAATCAGTTTATCAATATGATTTGGTGAAAATATTATAACATATTATCCTTTTAATTTCTTTATCTCTCTCTTCTCAAGCTCATAGCGCTTATTTATAATTAAGGATAATTTTGGACACTATAGTGAAGTTGGGAATACAGCTATATGTGCCAACTAACTATCGTGTATGCTTTAGCCATAATATGTTTTTTGTACCCCATTTATTATATTCTAAAAGTATTTTATGTCACCATACCCCAAGTCATTATCTATTATTTTCTCAATTTTTTAGTCCAAATTTGATGGAAGAACAACACCTTAAAAATGGTACTTCATATTGGATTCTTATTCTCCTTGTGGAACTTTATTCAAGGGAGTTTTATTTGGAGTAACTTTAATGGGAGTCTTGGATGTTAAAATCTAGGATAAAACACAAATTAGATGAAAACCCTACACTACATTGCCCTTGATGCAAATGAAATTATGAAATTGTTCAATCAAAAGCTTATTTTCTTGAAAATTTCTACATACAATTGTTGAAGTCTGATAGGGTTATGTATAGGGGTATGAGACTCTGAGGGTAGTGCTAGCATAGAATTTAGGTTCCACAGGTTATGATAGCACACCTATTGGTGTCTTATGGGTCTGTTGATAGAAGAGTTGAGATCTAATTGGTTTTTTAATAGAGAGTTTAGGACCCAATGTGTTTGAAAATAAGTAGGTCAGGATATGATTGTGTGGCTAATAAGGGCAATGGATTCTATGCAAATGTTTGAGAAAAATAGTTTTTTGTCTAAGTATTTTTGACCTCAACAAAATCCAAATAAAACCCAAGCAAAATGGATCTCAAATTAGGTACAAGGGTATAGGTGGGTTTTCAAAAAAATAACAAATAGAAATTTTCATGAATTTAAGTAAAAAGGAAAACATGATAAGATCCAAGATACCTTATCCTTAAAATATGCAACCCTAGTCATTGATCAAGTAAATCCAAATTTAACAAAGGCTATAATGCATGAACAAGAGCAAGGAACGTAAACAAGATGCAAAGGAGGAGGATAACAAATTTATAATAGGATATGAAGAATGATGGAAATTGATGATTGAAACCAAATCACAAACATACTCATATGTGTAGAGGGGTCAGTGCCATTAATGATCAAAAGTCTAAGGTTTTATCTCAAATAGGTTAGGATCTAATGGTGTGTTTGATGGATAGATCAGGATACGATGAGTGTGTCTATATAGGTTTTTTATTCAATGAAAATTTTTGACAATGGCATCAGACTCTGGGGGTGTTTATAGCATGTTTATCAGGGTATGATGGTTGTGTTAACAATCCTATTAGATCATGATTTAGATGTTGGTAAGCCTCTAAATTTTGTAGGTCATGCTTGCATTTGTACTAAAATCTAAAAGGGTCATTAAAACATCTTGAATTTGCAAAATAAAACCATAAAGACTTGGAAAATTTTCAATCTATTTTACATAATTTGACCTTTTTAAGATGAATTTTATGAATATATGAATTTTGAACTTTACTAACATTGACATGTTTTGATCATTTATGGTCGAAGGACTTAAAACTTTAAATTTTTGACCATAGTTCAAAAATGGGTATAGCAACTAGCTCTAACTAAGGACCATGAAATATAAGGGATGAGAGAAGGATCCTAGACTTTGGTTTCATATACAAGTATATTTCCATGATGTTATGGAGGCATCTAACCTTTGACATAAAGAAATATTTAGGATAAAGTAAGATATTTCAAGGGAAAGAAGACCAAATCATGGGGAGAAAGACATGAAACAAGATAACACAACATAAAAGAAACCAAAATTAAAATGGAAAGGGAAACATGACCCAAATTGTTATATACATACTTACATGCAGAGGACAACCTGCTTTCACTTGAAGTAATGTTTGAGATATTTCCCATTGTAGGGTAATGGAAAATGTGTGTCATCATGATAAGCCAAATAAAAAGTGTTGTATCCACAAAAATAATTTATTTTTAAGGGGACCATCCATAAAAATTTAAATTTTCCATTACTTCCCTTTTGTTCTTTGCACTTATCCCATAGAGGAGTAAGATCTCCTACCTGATAATCCTTTCTCTTTGTTTTTTGTCAAAAAGGAATCTAAATTGAACATGGTGCTTGTAAATTATATCAAAAACTCAATATCTATTTTTTATATATAATTATTTTATATAAGGGACTTTCAAAGTTTTAATTTTCAAAGGCCTTAGCCAGCTAAAGTGTAGGCAATTCAAGTGTTATTAGAATTATAGCCTCAATCCCATTAAGCAACCAAAATGGAGACATGCCTATGGATTTATTTCATGTTATGTTATCTTCTCACAATGCATCATACAACTTATTTTGCCAATTTCTCTTATTCTCATCAACCAACTTATGAATTATAGAGACCAAGTTCTTATTCTTGGATTCAGCTTGACCATTTCCCTATGGGTAATAGTTTTAAGAGTGGGAAAATGAGATGTCATAACCATATCATAATCCAATCAATTGTGAAGAAGAAAATTTTGAAGAATTATCTATTACTATTTTTTTGGGACACCATATCTCACTAGGATGTTTTATTTGATGAAATTACAAATAAATTTTGAAGTTGTCTATGTGACTGGAATGGATTCTACCCACTTGGTGAAATTATTTGTAGCAGTAAGAATATGTGTGTGTCCCACACTTGAATGAGGATTAACATTTCCTAAAAATTATAATCTTAATTTTTGGAAAGGTTCTTATATTACTACTAACTTACGAGGAAATATTGATAACTTTGGTCACATGATGAACTATTGACAAGCTTCACATTTCCTTACCCATTCATATGATTCCTTGAATAGTGTTGGCCAATATTAATAAGCTCTTAAAATATTGTAAGTTATCACTGGAGCGAAAAAAATTCCACTATAATCTTGATCATGAAAGGCTTGTAAGAGCTTCTTCTATTATTCATCGTGAAGACACCTCAAGAAAAATCCACCAATGCTTTTTTTAAAATAATGTACCATCCTAGATTACATATTTTTTGGATTTCAACTTGAATTTTCTACTTTTTTTAGTATTCAAATGAGATGAAATTATCAATATGCTAGAAATAAATCAATATATTCAAATAATGCATTAGTATAATGTATAAAAAAAGACAAAGGGGAAGATCTTCTTTATTTTGATTATTAGTATTTATTGTAGCAATTAACTAAGAATTTATATGTTATACTATGAGCTAACACAATCCTTTTCCTCAAACTAATTTCATGGGATTGAATTGAAGATCATATTCCTAAACCTTGGTTATCCAGTTACCTCTTTTAGACCCTAGTTCCTTTTGAGTTATAATAGACTTCACCATTGTACTTGGTACCATCACAATGAAATGTGAATGTAGAACATAATATCTAAACTGTTTGATGACTTTTACAATTGCATATGCATGCTTACCTTTTGGATAGTATTTCAATTCATAAATATTTCATATTACAACTCATGAAATCAATGGGATACTCAATACCTTCATCATTATTTTAAACTAGTATGGCTAAGAGAGTATGTTCTAGTGCATAATAATAAATAATGAACTCTTTTTTGAAATCTAAACAAACTAGAATCAGAGTATGATCAATAATAAATTTTATTTTCTCAAATGCCTTTTTTCCATTATTATTCCATTTGAAGGGTTTCTTTCCTTTAATCATCTTAACAATATGCCTTATGAGTTTTGCAAAATTTGGAACAAATCTCCTTAAGAAATTCACTTTTCCAAAGAATGAATGTAAACCAAGTTTAACTAGTTGGAAAAGTTAATTTATGGATTGATTCAATTCTTTTTAGATCAATATTGATCCCTTCTTTGGAGATAATGTTCCTAAGAATTTTCCCTTTAGTTACCCCAAAAATAATCTTTTAAGGGTTGAGAAAGATGCCATGCAATCAAAGTTTTTGAATACTTTCTCAAGGTAGTCATAGTAATCTTCTCTCTTTTTTAAACATTGTTAGATCATCTAAGTATACCATAATCATCTGATACTTTATATCTTTGGATTTGAGCTCCATATCTCTTTGAAATGTAGCTCCTGAATTAATTATTCTAAATAGCATTCATTGATATGCAAAAGTGCCTCATGAGCTTATAAAAATTATTTTATGTTGATCTTATTTATCAACCTCAAATTGATTATAAACTAAGAAACCATATAGCATTGATAACTTTTCTAAACATATGACTACCTAAGTAACTTGATCCATGATGGGAAATGGATAATCATCTTTGAGAGAGGCTTGATTCAAATTCTTGAAGTCTACATAAATATGGATTTCTCCATTCTTTTTGTAAACTGAAACTATAGTAGCAATCCAAGTTGAATAATCAATCAATAAAATAATTCATGCATTCAAAATATTCTAAATTTTTGCAAAAAAAAATTCCCACAATCTTTGGATTATATTATCTTTATTTCTACTTTAATGGATTAGCATTAGGTTTTAGAGGAACTATATGTTGCATTAATTTTGGCTGAAAAGATGTCAAATCCTTGTATTAATATGCCATAATATCTATTTATTTCTAAAGTAAGAGAATAAATTCTCTCTTTTCTTCTAGTGAATAGCATTTTCCATTGTTAAATATCTTGGGTTGTTCTTAAGATCTAATGTTTACTTTCTCATAGTTTGTTAAATTGAGAAAAACTTTATGTATTTTCTTTTTGATGAACCTATCATGCTTGTCAAAAAGTTCTTCCAATAATACCAAGTCTTTAGGAATCTTATTCCCTTTTAGTTTGATTTTCTCTTCTTCATCTTGTTCTTTAGTAATTCCTTCTTTTTGAGTTTGAGTAGAATATTTTTTGTATGATGAATCACTACCTCTGAAATAAAGATTTCTTTAATTACTAATTTTTTCAAGAAAAGAAATGATTTTTTTATCATTATTGAATACTTGCCAATTCTCTAAATTATTTGGTACACTCAGTCAATACACCAATTCAATTGTGTATTTATTTGTACCAATTTATGAATGTGGAATCAATAATTAAGTTGATACTATAATTGTGTTTGCCATGGAAATATTTTCTCTTAGAATATAATGAAAATATAATGCCTCTAAATCTTCTATATTGTCCTAGAATTTGTTTCTATAATGTCTCAAATGGTCATTTTTAACCTAATATTGGCCTTTGATATATTTTACAAGAATCTCTACATCACCCAACACTTTAAATTTGTAATTCCTATCTCCTCTATAACTTTTAATCCAAGTAAGAGTGCTTCAGATTTTGTAGTATTATTTTTGTATTCAAACTATAACTTATAGATAAATAAAATATCTTTTTAGGGATATCATAACTATTCTTGAACCAAATCCATTTGAAGAACAACTATCATCTAATTCCAATGTCTAAGCTTCATTAGAATTAACTTACATGATTTATGACATATCCATATCTCATTCTGACATCAATAAATAATGGATTATACATGCATCTTCATACAATATATCAACTCTAGCATCACTTACAATTTTCATTGTGTATTTTGTTTTCAATTTTGGTTCAAGGTGTTAATTCACTCCTTTTATTGGGATCATCACATGTGATAAATCTAACTAAATTTCACCTCCAAGTTCTTTACAAAAATTTAATAGAATACCTTAGGCTAATGGGATGTCAACTACTAGAATATTGATCTTAATCATTTTTTGATGAAAACATGCTAAGTCAACTTGGGAATCTTTGCTTTGACCAACAAGTGGAACTTATTTTTATTCCATTGAGTAATAACAACCAAAAGTATTTATATAATTTAGCGAAGGGCAAGGTCAACTTTGGCATCAATACATTATTTGAGGCTCTTTTATCAATTATGTAATTACTAACTTTACATCCCTTAAGAAATAAACAAATTTAGAAATGATCAACCTATTGGATTTGGAAGTTGCATTGACAATGGAATTTACTAGATTAGAATAATGTGCAATAAATAATATTCCTTTGATAGTTTCCTTATTTTGAGTGATATTTTTTCCTTTGATAAATTTTACTATCCTATCTAGTTTATCTATATATGCTCTCAAATATTCAGCTTCTTACATCCAAATTTTAGTTTTATTGACATGTTCAATCACATAAAATATAGGTAGGCTAGTAAAAAAGAGCATTCGATAGGCTTAGATAATTAGAATTATTATTAACATGAGAATTACCCTTCAACTAACTAGTAGAAATTGTTGGGAGGAGCTAACCTATTTTGGTCATTGGTTATTTACCCTTCATTTGAATAGGAGGTAATGTTCCTTATGGAAGAATGAATTTTTGTATATTCCTCTTATCCATCACTTTATTGCTTTTCCTAATTCAGAGCTCTTGTGAAGACTACAAATGAATGAATATTAATGTCCCCAATATTATCTTCATAATCATATTCACCTAAATTTTATTATAGGAATGCATATTTGGAGTCGCCACCAGGTTCCTTAATTTCACATTCTTGAGGATCTAAATTTTTTTATTATTTTTCTTCTTCAACTTATTCATACCCAAATATTTCTTTCATTTCCAAAACAACGTTCACATATGGATTTACATTTTGTTGTGGAGGAGCTTCTAGTGCAATCTTTTAATAATAATATTGAAATTGAGGATGATTCCCTTGAAAAGATGCATATTTTCTTCTATGAATAACTTGGTAAGGCCCAATGATGGTTTTTTGAGGTAATTGATTCTTCAAAGTAGTTATATTATATTATTAGCCATTTTTTGCAAAAAAAATGGTTGAATATTGACTTGAACTCTATGCATTATATTTTGATGGTTCCTTATTTAATTTTCTATCCATTATAATATCATATTTGACATCAACCATTAACATTTAGGTTGTATTAAAATCATCTACTCTAGCTCTTCTTAATTGATAACTTGCTTCTAGCAATTGAGAATTGATAAAGAAGCATTTTTTATTCTCATTTGTTAACTTAGTATTCATTGGTATTTTATAAATTTGCTTAGCAAATTTAGATATAAAATCTTTCATAGGTTTATATGCTCATTTATTCATCTAAGTGAGCTAAGCCAATAATGTATTTTCATCTTCTACTGGTTTGAACCTATCTTCAAATTTAGTTTTCATATCATTCTAGTTGGTTGTCACTCCTAGAATAATATGATTAAATCAATTTGCTACTCCATTTTGGAGAGTTTCAACAAATAATATTATTGTAGTATATTCATGTTTAACACCCATAATTTCACATGCTACATAAAAAGTAGCAATATGTTTACCTGGATGTTATTTACCATCACCTAAAATTTATAAAAATTCATTATGAACCTTTTGGAAGTTCATGTAATTGTCTTAAATCCAATGGACCAATTATGTTACCCCAAAAATTTGAGCCCCATGGTTATAAATACTACTTGTAACAACACCTAGTAAAACAAGTGCTTAACTAATGATTGTTACTCTTTGTAACTATTTACCTTTCTTAGAAGTCATGGGAATTCTGATTACGCTTTTAAGTTTACCTTTTTGTTTAGGATCTAATTTGAAATTAGAAACTTCTTATAATTTATAACAAGGATCAAGTTTACCTTTTGATTTACTAGCCCTAGTAAATTGCCTTTCTTCTAGTGTTGAAATATTTATTGGTGATGATTAAGTGGTTCAAATTGAATAAGCCCTTGGGATGGTCTCCTTTCTTAAACTCTGTGTACAGATAGTGCTTTATCTCTTTGTGCCAAAATGACATGATTTTATTCTTCTTCTAATACTGCAACAACCCTATTAAATTATACTGAACTAGTTCTATTATCCCATAGAAATGCTCTCAAATATGATGAAATATCTTTTTGAGTCTCACTTAACCAATCAAGATTCAGTTAAAGTATTGGTGCTTGGACTGATTGAATGGTCATTAGAATATATTCTTACTAAAGAAATTATTTGAATAGCTATAGAACTACTTTTTGTGATCATCTTATTATTTTTCTTCTTAAAATAATCTTAGTATTTATTTGGGTAATATCAGCGTGATCTTCTTCTATGTTTATCACTACATTGATAATTTTTAATTGAATGTATTTTTTTTTAATTCCATGCTAGTTGTTGAAGACTTGAAGCAATGTATTCTTTTACAATTTTTATTCAGTTCAAACTAAGTTGATGATCATAATTTTAAATAAATAAAATGGTTATGACTGAAATCTACTATTTTTGAGGTACTTGTCAAGCTCTATGGTTATTTATACATGTAATAATTTGTTTTGCTCTTTCTACATAGTCTAATTTTTAATTCAAAATTATCAAAATTATTTGAAATTGAGTTACTAAAACTTCATCAAAATCTTTAAAAATTTATCTTATGTGTGAAATAATATCCAAATGTGTAGAATGTATTAAATCTTGTTAAGGTTGATAGAGTGTTCCTTTAGTTGTTGTCAAAGTCATATAGACCAATAGCTCTAAATGTGGGTTGAATGAGTGTTGTAGAAATGTGCTCCACAATAGGCACAAAAAATTATTTCCATGAAAAAATTTTGAAGGGACAAATAGGTGTTTTCCATCAATAGTCATGGGATAAGGTCCCTCTCATATTAGCTAGTGGAGCTACCTTTATTTAAAATGTAAAATAAAAAAGAAGATGCAGGAAAGAAAACTATTCATAGCAAAAATGGTTACTAACAGGGTAATAATTTTAACCATAAAGTATGAAAATGTGAAAGAAATAAAATATGAAAGAGAGTGATAAGGGAAACAAATATTCTTAGAAAAGTAAAAAAATAACAAGTCCAGTAAGACAAACTTGGATACTTATTGGAGATGCCAAAGAGGTGGTTAATTTTAATAAAAGGAAACCTCTCTCATTCAATGGATATGAAAGACATTATATGTCCATAGGAACACACAAAATATACCAAAATAATTGCCTATAATTGATAACATAATATGACAACTATCTTGTATTTCCTTGTAAAAAGTGTAAAATTAATATTTTACTCCACCAAGGTTTCACTATTAGTAGAAATTAAGAATGTAGATTCAACGAGAAATTCTACAACAAAATCCATATGTTTTTAACTAATCAATAATATTCTTATCAACATTTTGAAAGAAAATAATCAGACATATATCGATGTATACGCATACATTATCCATGAAGATATTCCAAACACAAAGTTTACAAAATTTATTCTTATATTTATTCTTTTTGAGCTACAAATACAATTTCCCTTTCTTTGTCTTATTGAAAAATTATAAATATCAAGAACGCTTAAAAATGAGATTTTATATTAAATTGAAAAGTTCAAATGGGTGGTTACACTGCATAACCACCTTTTTACCTTTTAAAATTTTGAAAAAACATATTAGGCATTTTATACATCTTGTAAAAATGTGTTGGTGTTTTTGAACAACTTGAAAAAGTACAATAGCAAATTTACACAACGTGCAAAATCACGTTGGAAAATTTGCATGACTTAAAATTTGCAAAGTAAATCTATAATGTGTAAATTACTCATTACAAAAATGTACACATTGAAATTTACAAGAATGACTCAAAAATATCAAGGTAGGAAATAAGTCAAATTTTGATGATGAGTTATTCTTGTTCATATTCACTGAGAACAATCTGAATCTCTTCTTCCTCCTATTGTGGCTTCTTCTTCTAATATTGACCAAACTTTTGTAGGATTTCAATACTTTGTCTTCATCTGGGCCATCTAAATATGTATAGAATATATTTGCATCACAATATAGATCTGACATCTTATGTGTTGATCCCTTCAGTCTATTAAGCATTGTATTGAGGTTATCCAAATTATTTTTATATTTAATCAACATCTTAATTAACTCATAATTAAATGTAGACTTGGGAGTTAGGATGTCCTTAATATTGTTATTGAATTTATTGACAATAGTCTCCTTAGAAACTAGTTTCCTATTATCAACAATGAGTATGTATTCTAATTTTACTACTCCTCCCATTATTTCAAGGAGAGCATCACCTCCCATTGATTTATAATCATTTAATTTATTAAGACTTTATTTTAAAATATGGATCCTAAATTTATCAACTCCCAGAAACATAGTGAGGTATACCACTTATTATTTTTGAATAACCTTTTCTTGGATGAAATCATCTGGACAAGTATAAGAAAAATATTCCAACTTGAGAACCAATTCATCCCATTTATCTACCTCTTCAGCATAATTATCTTTTTATTTAGTATCCTAATCATATTATAGCTATATTTCATACCACATTTTCATTATTGCATGAATGGTATTAATACCTTATTGTATAAATTTATCTAACCATTATTTTGTAGCTTTTCCTATATGACCAATTTCATCAGCAACATTTATTATTTATGTGTCATAAATTTGATGAACAATTGAAGCATAAGATTGAATTAGTTTTATCATATTTTGGATCACTATTGTTAACTTCTCAACTTTATCGTTAAACTGATCCTTGGTCACCTTATCATGATCCATATTTTTAAATAAGGTACCAATTTTTATTAAACATTTTATTTCATTCCTTTTCTTGTATCCTTTCCAAAATTTATTTTTGAGATGTAATAGTTAGAGGTACTGACATTGTCATTATCCATTTCCATAGAATGAACCGCTACTTCTGCATACCTATCTCTCTTATTATATGTGATTATTCTAGATACATTTTTTGGCTTTTTACTATTTGTGAAGGGAGAGTTGTTATGGTATTTAAATTAATTTCTTCAAGCTCAACAATTTTATTTCTTTTCTTCACTACCTCATCTAATTAGTTAGTTATTTATATATTAGGAAGAGGTTGTTGCAGTTGAACAGGATCAAGTTTTATTAGAATCTCAAAAGAACAAAGGATATTTTATGACGGTTGGACTTCTTACGATACTATCTCATCTTTTTCTTTCTCTACTATATCATTTGGATTTCTGGGTGAAGATTCAAGAATCAATTTGAAATCTTGTGGAGAACTTGGAAGTTGTTTTAACTTCTAACAATTGCTTATGGATTGAATCATTGATTAGTTTCCCTAATTGATATATTTCTTATTTTGGTGAAAATTTCATATTCATATATATATATATATATACAAGTTTGGAAGTTTCTTACAACTAGGTTCCCCATTAATTTGTGCAATGGTGTGATGATATCATTGATTTCATTCATGAATTCAAACTAGAAAGATTCTTTGGGAGTCTTGTTACTGTGTGTTTAGGTTTTATCAATCATTTCTTATTCACCCATTTTTCATAGTAATTTGTGTTGTCTTCCCAAAATTGTTGAGTGGAATTTGGAGATAAAATAACATAGGATTCCCTTTCTGGAAATTGAATTAGTTTATCAATATGCTCTGGTGACAAGAATATAACATATTCTCCATTTTAGTTCTTGAACTCTCTCTTCTCAAGGACATAGTGCTCAGTTATAGTCAAGACTAATTATGGACACTATTGAAGTTAGGAATGCAACCTCATGTGCCAACCCATAATCATGTATGATTTGACCATAATTTATTTTGTGTACCTCATTTATTATATTCTAAAATTCTTCTATGTCAACATGCCCCAAGTTAATAATGGTTATGTTCTTAACATTTGAGTCCAAATTTGATGGAGTAACAACACCTTGAAAATGGTACTTAAAATTTGATCTTTCTTCTCTTTGTGAGACCTTCTTCGAGGGAGTTTTATTTAGGGCACCTTTTATTTTAGTCCTAAATGTTTAAATCTAGGAGAAAACACTATCTAAATGAAAAACATGCACTAAACTACCCCTAATGAAGATGAAATTATGAAAGTGTTTAGTCAGGATTATCTTTTTGAAAAAATTCACATATAGTTGTCAAAGTACAATAAGGTTTCCTATAGGGGTATCAAACTCTGAGGATAGTGCTAGAATAATTTTTGAGTTATGTAGGTTATGCAATCACACCTATTAGGGTTTGATAAGTCTATTGATATAAGAGATGGGATCTGATTAGTTTGTGAGCAGAGGAGTTAGGACCGAATGTGTCTAAAAATAAGTAGGGAATGATCCTAATGTGTCACTAACAAGGGAAATGGATTCCAAGGAAATGTTTGAGTAAAATAGAGTTTTTCACTAAGTATTTTTGACCTCAACAAAATCCAAAGAAAACCTAGATAAAATGGATCTCAGAGTAGGTATAGGTGTATAGGTAGGTTCAAAGAAAATAACAGATAGAAATCTTCATGAATTTAAATGCAAAGGAGAAAAAGATAATATAAAAATAAATTTCCCACCTTATCCTCTACATGTGCAAACCTTTGTCATTGGTCTAGGAGATCTAAATTTGATGAAAGTCATAATGCATGAACAAGAGTAAGGGATGCAACTAGGATGTAAATGAGGAGAAGAAAAACTTTACAATAGGATGGATAGAATGATGAAAATTGATGATTAAAACCAAATAAAAAACATCCTCATATGTATATAGGGTTTAGTGTGACTAATGGCCAAAATTCTAGGGTTTGCTCTCAAACAGGTCAGGATCTAATGATGTGGTTGGTAGATAAATCGAGGTCTGATGAGTGTGTATACATAGGTTGTAGGTTCCATAGATGTTATTATCAATGGCATCACACTCTAGGGGTGTTGTTATCATGATTATCAGGTTCTTATGGTTTTTTTAATAAGCCTATTAGATATATATTAGGATGTTTATAGGCTCTTGGGTTATATAGGTCATGCTCACATTGGCATAAGAATATGATAGGATCATTGACACATCTTGAATTTGAAAAATAAAATCACAAAGACTTAGAAAAGTTTCAATATTTTTTGCATAATTTGACTTTGTGAATATGAATTATATGAATTTTGAATTTTACCAACTTTGACTTTTTTTACCATTTATTATCAAAAGACTTAACATTTTAGCCTTTTTATAGTAGTTCAAAAATTATTACAACATATGGTAAGCCCATAAATTAAGATAAAATTTTAAATGCAAATCACAACCAACATCATTGAAAACCCATTCAAGGATCTTAAGAATTTTTTTATTGGATGCCTCTACTTGACCATTTCCTTGGGGATAATATGGTTTAGACCATTTATTCTTGATGTGATAGGTTTGGAAAATGGATTTTACATATTTATTATTAAAATACTTACCATTATCAGAGATGATAGTGGATGGAATATGTTAGCAGTAAATTATATGGTTTAATTTAAATTTGTAAATCTATTTTATAGTTATGTATGTAAGGGGAATGGCTTCCAACCATTTGATGTAGTATTCAATGGCAATAATTATATGCTTGTGGCCTCAGAATAATTAGGATTGATTTTACCAATTTGGTCTAACCCCAATGTAAAAAATGGCATGGTGTGGAAATGGGTTATAGTGCTTCAGATGGATCATGGATAAGATCTCCATGTTTTTGACATGAGATGCACTTTGTGACATATTGACATGAATTAGTTTCCACCATAGGGAAATAATATCCTATTATAATAATATTTTGGACTATTCCACTTGTGTGTGAACCAAAAATATCATCATTAACCTATTTAATAACTAATGTTGATTCATCAGTGTTTAGACACCATAACAAATTTCCATCATAGCCTCTATGATATATGGTATTTCCAAGGATTGTGGATCGATAAGTTAGTTGGATGAATGATTTATTATGATTTTAGACAATTTTAAAGGGATAATATTATCATGATGGTATGATTTAATACACTAGTATCAAGGGGAATCAAAACCAATAATCTCAAAGACCATTTCAAATTTAGGAACATCATAATCTAAACACATCAACTGCTTAACAAAGAATTCAATATGATTGGAATCTAGATTCATGTCAAAAAGGGAACCAATTATAGCCATAGCATCAATTGCTCTATTATTTAAATGAGGAACCTTATTAAATTGTATATACATGATGTATTCCTTCATGATATCTATCATTATTTTATAAGGAATGAGCTTATCATATTTTTATTGGTCTTTGTCATTGAATTGATTGATAATAAGTTTTGAATCCCTATAAACTAGGAGATATTAGATGCCCCAATGAATAGATAGTTTTATACTAGAAACAAGGGCCTCATAATTATCTATGTTTTTTTAATAAGGAAATCCTACCCTAAATGATTTTTGGATAATATCACCTTGTGGAGTGATGAGTAAAAAACATTTCCCTAATCCATGGTTGGTGAAGGGTCCATAAAAATATAGATTCCACTCTTATCATTCATCTAAGGATAAAATAGATTCATCAAGAAATTTTTTGGTTAATGTGTGTGTGTGTGTGCGCGCGCGCGCGCGCGCACGCGCACGTGCACGTGTGTGTGTGTGTGTGTGTGTGTGTAATATAGGTGTGTCAATGGTGCTTCTATTGATGTTTCGGTAATAATTTTACCTTTGATACCCTTCTCATTAACATACTCAATATCAAACTCACTTAATAATATAACCCACTTGGAGCTAATTTTTAAAGGAGGTATTTAAGTGGATCAATTTTTTAGCTAATTTTCAAAGGAGATATTTAAGCGGATCAATTTGTTTATGTCAATGTTTTTTGGAAGTAAAAATAACTGGTAGACATACATTTTCAATTTCAAATTATTTTAATTCATAAGATACCAAGGTTCTTCTTGAATATTACACTATTCTTTTTGTCCCATGATCATCATGTTGTGTCAATAATGCCCCCAATGTATGTTATGTAACTAAAATATATAACAATAAAGGTTTACATGGGGTAGGTGGAATTAACATTGGTTGATTTGATATATATTATTTGATATTTTTAAACACTTATTTGCATTATTCATTCTAGTTAAAAGAAACATTATTTTTTAGTAGATAGGTGAATGGGTGGCATGTGTCTCTAAGTTGAGATATAAATCTATCGATAGCCTAAATTTTCCCTTGTAAACTTTGAAGTTATTTGATATTATTAGGTGGAGGAATTTTTATGATATATGTGATCTTTGTTGTATCTAAATATATACTTCTTCATGTTACAATAAAACCTAAATGTTTTCCTAACATGACCTTAAACACACATTTATTTGGACGTAGATGAACCTTGTATTCTCTTAACCACTTGAAGATAATGTGTAGTACTATGGGATAATCCACTCTTATTATAGACTTGGCCAAGATCTCACTACGTAATATTTGACAATATCATGAAGCATGCCATGAAAAAATTACTATCATAGCATGTTGATATGTGGATCTATAATCTTTGAGACAAATGGCATGACTTGGTAATAAAATGTTCCCCAATGTGTGATGAATTTTATTTTATGTTTTTCCATGGGTGTAATTTTGATTTGGTTCAATCCTAAAAAACCATCCATTAATGACAACATTTCATGACATGATATAGATTTTATAAGCATGTTAATATTTGGAAGTGGAAATTCATATTTTGGACAAGATTTATTAATGTCTCAAAAATATGTAAAAACTATGACCCCTAATGGATTTTTAATGACTAGAAATATGTTAGAGATCCACTAAGAATAATCTATGGGTCTAATCAAGCCAACTTCCAACTACTTTTATAATCCTCCTTCACAAGTAATTCCACATTAAGATGCATTTTTATTAGTTGTTTTTTAATAGGTTTAGAATCCTTGTTAACAAAAAGGTGGTGTACTACTAATGATGGGTCCAACCTAGGCATATATATGTATGACTTGGTAAACAAATCTAAAATTTTTTTGAGAAGGAAAGTTAGGATTGTTTTTTATTCAAGTTCAACAGAAGAGGCAAGCTTCACCATTTTAGTATCTTTATCAGTTCCAATTTTTACATAAATAGTATATTCAATCAAAAATTCTTCTTAACACTTTGTAGGAGGAAGAGGAATATTAAGTTCCTCATCAATGTCTTGTTAATTTTGAGTTTTGTCACCTAATATTTTTGTAGAGGGCTTAACTGCAAGGATCATATTTATGTGTGAATGATTAGATTGTATATGCTCCCCAAACTATGTTAAGTTGTCTAAGTGAATTAATAGACATTTCTTATGATCCCTTACTATAATGTGATCTATAACTCTCATTAATTATGAAATAGCCTCATCATTTTGGAAATGGTCAAGTGAGGGTGGATTTTTTTGGTCCTAGGTTATAAGCTATGCATATTTAAGCTCAAGGGTGAAAATGGTTGTATCATGGAAAAGGTTTGTGGCTAAAATATATTTAAGATAGATATAAATGGAACTTATTTCAGTATCATAATATGAATCCTTATATTTTTTAGGAACAACAATATTGTAATAATATAGGCTCACACTAGTTGGTTTAAATCCAACACCTTGAGAGTATTTGTTTGTTTTAGACATTATAGGTTCTACAAGCTATTTTCATTAATATCAAGGCCTTTGCCCTTATAATTCATAATATTACACATAATATCTTTGGGTATGGGATATTCTTTATCTTGGAAACATGTGGAAAATTCATCACTATAGGGCCAAGAAGGATTGGAGTCTTAAATCTATTATTTAAAAAGTAATTTGCCTTTAACAAAATATGTCTTGCCAAACCATTAGACCACTTGTGCTTACTTCCTATGATGGGGCCTACCATGATTATTGGGAAACATATGGATTTTCCTAGATAATGGGCATTGTGGATTTCATACTCTCCCATACCTATATCAAAATTGGTAAATTTAGATGGTGAATATTTGGATTTTGACGTGGATAATTGATTTTTAGATGTAGATAGTTGACTTGTTGATGCATAAAGTAGATCATCTGGATGGATGTAGTTTGATAAATTTGGTGACTGATCATTAGTTTCATAAGTATCTTTAGTATATGAAAAATAGTTAATATTTGTGTATCATGCTTTCAATAGTTTACAATATTTAAAAGGTTGAGGATCATCAAGAATAGTAACTTCTATACCAAATTGGGAAAACTTGAGACATTGATTGAGGGTAGATGGAATGGCATTCATACCCTGGATTAATGAACAACCAACAAGAAATTTATATGGTACATCTAGATATATTACATGGATTAAGGTTTTTTAGATAATAGGACCACCATAAATGGAAGATATATAGTCCCAACTAACTAAGGCTCTACATTATCATATGGTTTTATAGTGATAGTGATGGAATATAGTGTTGATTTTGAATGTTCTAAATTTTCTATCAAAATTAATGTACACAAATTTAATCTTGACCCATTTTCTTTATATGCCCTATTTACTTTATGTTTAGAGATAATAAATTCAAATAACAATGGAAAGTTACTGGATGAACCAATGGCATAAATATATGTATGGTTAAAAGTAACTTGATTATTAGAGGATAAATGTCCTAAAAGTGCCTGGAAGTTGGATGGATTAATGTTTTATGAGACTTTTTACTCTTGTAAGTCTTTGTACAAAATATCCTTATAGGTGGTATATTTCTTGAGAAGTTATATAATAAAAATTTGGGCTTGTGTTTTCTCAAATTATTCAATAATATGATACTTACCATCAAAAGTGGGAAAAGGAACATTAGAATAGTGATTTTTGAATGATTTTTAGTGACAACATAATCTTAGGCTTTGATTTTAATGATAAAAACATGGTTATCAAATGTTTGATATTATTAACAATGGAATCACATGGATCATAGGTTTGATTGACATTGTTAGCTTGGTTTTGACCTTGGATTTATTTAATATGATTTTTCTCATGTTTTGGTAAGGGATCTTGATATATCCCTTAAAAAAAATTATTTGATGTGTACACATGATTCTCTAATTATAAATCACCATGATCAATTAAGTCTTGGACATAGTTTTTACATCTAATACATATGTTTTTGGAATGTCTTTTAATCTTATAGTATTCACAATATTCATATTCTCTATACCATTCATGTTTTGGTAAATGTTCATCAAAGGGCTTTGTGTTTGGAAATGTGATCATATTAGTGGATACCAACTTGAAAAATATTGATTCAAGTGTTTTCCCCAAGGGGGTATAACTTATTTTCCTAATGTCTTGTCAAGTTTGGTTGCTAGGTACACTAATGTTGTTGATGGGTTGGATATTTTGAACTTGTTTGACATTAGTTAGCCCATCTCCTACCACATTGTTTTTCTTGGGAAAAAACTTGGGTTTATCATTTTGAACTTGTTTTTGGTTACCTTTAGTTAATAAGTTGATGAGGCCTTTGTCAATGAGTGCCCTTTAAATTTGAACTCCTTTTTCAATTATGTCATCAAATGAAGTGTTGCAATGGAGTTGAAGTTGTAAGGCCAATTCAATATTGATTTTTTCCATAAAAATTTTAGTGAGATATTTTTCCATAAGTGATCTTTAAAACTAACTTTTTAATGCATGTCATCTTTGTAGGAAAGAGGATAAGCTCTCTAAATTATGTTGTTTGGTGCTAAATAAGTCAAACATAGTCAACTCATGTTTAACATTATAATAAAAGTGTTGAAAAAACTAGCATAAATATCATTAAAACTAGTGATTGACCCCTTATTATATGTAAGAACCATTCTAAGGCTTGTACTCATAGGCTATGTGGAAAGATTCTACGTAAACAATTGTTATCATAAGTGACCTCTTGAGAATCCATGTAAAACTTTTTAATGTGCTCCCTAAAAAATCCTTCCCTTTGTACTTCTCAAATTTTAGAGGTTAAAAATGAGTAGGAAAAGTTACCTTCATCATGTTTATGTCAAACAAATATGGACATAGTTCTTAAAACTTAAATTTCTTAATTTGGGAATAACTTTCATCTTGCAATCCTTAGATTTTAGCCTTCATGGTTTTCCTTTCTTGGGCAAATGTTATGTATTTGAGTGGTGAAGATGATGATTGGTTTTGAATTTGAATCTTGATTTTGATTTTGATTTTGATTTTGATTTTGATTTTGATTTTGATTTTGATTTTGATTTTGATTTTGATTTTGATTTTGATTTTTTATTTTTATTTGGGTTTGAAATTTGATTAATTGTTGAATTATTTAATTTGTTGATTTTTATAGTTTAAGCATTATTTGATAGGTTGGATTGAAGATTGATTATTTCTTTGATTAACCTTTAAACATGGTCCGCTATGGTAAAGACATGACTTTTATTGTCTATAAAAAAATTCTCTTGTCCACATAGGTGTGGGAAACATTTTTAGGATTTTCATTGATTAACTTTATAAAGGCCTTATTATTACCCAAAGAAATGCTAGGTGGGATTTGATCTTGTTTATTAGGGGTTGTATCACTTTTATAATTGAGGTTAGTTAATTTCGTAGGATTAAAAGTAAGTGAGAACTTAGCTCCTAGATCTATAAGGCATATCAAGACTTGATTTTTATTTTCTAAGAGGTGATCAATAACTTGAGATGGTGGTTCCTTAGGAAGATTAAAATTAGCTTTAATTTCATCTTAGAAAGATAGGTTATCATTATCATTGACCTCAACATGTTCTTATTGATTTTCAAAATGGAAAGAGTCATTTCAAAAGGGTCTTTCTCTATTTGGATTATATTGAGAATTTTATTAAGTAGTCTTGATGCATGGTGATTAGATATATGAATTAAATGTTATGTTCTTTAATATAAAAAATTATGACTCCAATCTAAAAATATAATTGTTGTGTAAGGCCATTCATGTTTTTGTTGGACTTAGCTAGTTTAGACAAAGCCTCGATTAATTTGGAAAAGTGTTTGTTTAGAAACTAAGAAATTATATTTTCAAATTTTGAATCTCAACACAAGAAAATTTTTATTATGGGTTTCTCACAAGGAGATTAAAAACAAAGATAATAAATAAGATTAACTAAACAAATATCATGCAAACCACATGAAAAAGATAAAACTAGGTAAGGGTTTTTAATTACTTTTGAGATCTCATGTATACTTACTTTCCTGTTGAATAGTTTTGGTGTAATATTTATGATCACTGACTATGGAGGTAGTTCCATACCCATATCCCACTAAACCTAGTTTTAAATGTACTTTAAGAATAACTTTCTTAGGTGATGCACTCCTCTTAAGTGCACCATAAGTCAAATAGTTGAATGGCTTCATAAAGCTTAATATTTTCACAAGTTTAAAAAAAGGGTGTCTCCTATATAAATTTCAATATGATGAATCTCAATACCATGGAATAATTTGATTAATAGTCTATACAAAATGGTCTAGTCCCTATGTGCCCAATCCATCCTTAGGATTTTAGTACAGTGCCATAATAAAACTAAATTTTAAGGTACTTTTTGAAATGTTGAGTATTGGAAGATGAATCCCCCTCACATCATGGTGTGATTAAAATATACAACCACTTAGAAAATTGAAACATAGGGTTTGTCCTACCACATGGTGGTGAAATCCATAGTCGATAGATCACTTAAAAAATAAAAAGTTAAAATACTTGAATTATTTTTTTATTTCTAAGGATAAACACCAATGTATTGCAAGAAAAGAGCATAATTAATTTAATTGTTAGACTAAAAATAGTTAAAATAAGTGTTTTTGATTTTCATGTATTGTTAATATTGTGATGCGAGGAAATAACATACACAACTTCTTCTAACACACATAAATAGATTTTGCTATAAAATGGAACTTAATAAATTAATTATCATATTAAACAAAAACTTGAAATAAATGAAATGATGAAAACACAAAATAAAATAGCATTTTGTTTTAGCTTTCTTAAGTCCTTGACCTATGGTCTTACATAAAATTATTATTAGTTTATATGTACTGAATTTGACAAATGAAAACCTGTAAGTCAACTAAAAATAAAGTGAAAAAGAAAATAAAAACCAAAAAATAGAGTAATATGAAACAAATTCATTGTTAAACAAAATAAATTCACTACACATCAAAATAAAAAAATTATAAATTATCCAAAAATGAAAATGAAAAACTATAAAAATAGAAAAATCACTCCCTAATAGAACCACTGAAATACAAAATAAAACCACCAAAGTTCATAAAAAACTTGCCAAAGCTCATAAAAATTTTATAAAGGTTTGTAATAATTTTTTTGAAGTTCAGGACAAATTCATCATTTTAAAAAAAAGGACAAACAAAAAAAAATGAATGACAAATAGATTAAGAAATGGAAAATTGACCAAAAACATAGAATTAAAAATTGTTAAAGTTGAAAACAAAATTGTTGTTCCTTTGAACAAGACCATTGTTCCTCAAAACAAAACCATTGTTCTTTATTAAAAAAACCATAATTATTAATAAAAACTATACATAAAAATTAGAAACCTACAAAACTTGTACCTGATATAATAATAAAACCTCCCAAGGCAAAATTAATTTACTATGTACTCCATAAGAATTTAAAAATAATTCAAAAATTCAAATAAAAACATATAAGATGAGAAAGAGTTTGAAAAGGACCCACAAGGCATGCCATAATGTGATAGCTATAAATTAAGAGTTACAACCCAAAAAACAAATAAATAATTGAATTCATATTCTAAGACTAATCCAAAACCTTATATAGAGCTAGAATAAAATAACAAGAAAAAATAAACAAGTTACTTTCCATCTTACCAAAAAACGTGAATGTCTTTTCCTTTAATTGAATTTGATTTTATCTTACAAGTATGAATGTCAATGTTCAATTTAATCTCAAACGCGAAAAAAAAAATAGTAGCATAACGACATGATTTGTTAATTCAAAAATGAATGCATAAGATCATTTTGATAGCTTGATAGTGGATCAATAAGATAATTTTGACAGCACTTAGATAATTGCATGATGGTTGTTGATAATGGAAGATGACACTTCAATTTATAGCCTTTCAAGTGAGAAGATGGATAAGTGTTAAAAATATATATTTATTAGATTATGTTAACTTAGGATGGTCAAATTTGAGTCTTCATCCAAATAAAAGAGACCAATTCCTCATGTGTTTGAGAAATAAGGAGGAAGTTAATTGGTAGTTTAAAAATTTTCATAGATAAGTTAAGGTGGTTGGATTACTCACCATGTTGGTTGAAATGTTCAATGATGACTTAACATTTGGTTGAGGAAGTTAAAAAAAAATTTGGATGACTCAACATTTAGTTTAGAGAAATGTGAAAGATGTTTGGTAACTTAAAAATTATATATTTTATTAATTTTATGGAATTATGCGTGCACAATTAATTAATTAACTACTTGAAAAAAAAGAAGGAAATGATGTTAATAAACCTTATGATAGAATTCAAATTTAAAGTGGTGGTTGAATTAGTGTGTTGATATTAAAAAAATTTAAATATGGTATTAGATGTGGTATAATTTAAGTGACTACACACACATTTTCACTTCATTCATCATTTATTATAAACTATGTATCAATTTTTTTGTCAACATATGTTCGAATAAAGTGTGCATGTCTATAATAATCATCATCAACAAATTCACTATCATAAAATGTAAGCATTGGATGTGATTATTTTATTCTTATGATTTTACCAATGATGTTATCAATTGGAGTCCCATATGGATAAGGAGGAGGATGCATTATATGCATAATTTATTTTAGAATTGTGTTTATTATTTGTTGCTTCTGTAATCACCTAAAAGTGGTAATTAGATGTTAAGAGCATCATTTGAGTTAAATTATTCTTGTTAGATATATATTTCATATATTTTCTCATGTTTACTAATGTATTAACTAGTTATTTTATCTTGTAGTGAATTTTTCCTATGTGAAGATTTATCCCACATTGGTTAGTTATGCTAGTTCAGTATTTCACCTTACCTATATATGCAAGAGCTTTCATTTGTACTACCATGCTTCATTATAAATAATATATGATTTGCATTGTTTTTGCATATCATATTTACAACTTCCTTGTGTAATGATTTTTTGCTAACACTTCAGGTTTTTGGGTTGAAATTCCTTTACCATTCCTAACATGGTTCTAGAGCCCTGAATAAGTTGTAACCATTCATTACCTTGTAATTTGTAGATAATTTTATTTCACTTCCCAAGATATTACTTCTTCCTTTGTCATGGAGAGGAATCATAGAAGAGAGATGGGTAAGGAGATCTCGGTGCCCTTTTCAAGACTTTTCAAAAAAATTGAAGCTTTTCATTATTTTTGAAGCTCTTGCTTTCAAGCTTCACGTGGAGATCTGTTTCTTTTCACCTAATGTGTTGGCTTGGCACTTTGTGATAGGCATTGGATCTTATATATTATTGTTTTTCTTAGATATGCTAGTAAGAGAGAGGTGTAAAACAAGAAATAGGTGTTGTGAGAGATAGCATAGAGTTTTTTAGTTTTCTTTTGAAGAATTTTTTTTTTTGCATTGCAATTTTTTCTCAGCCTTATATTTGGAGGATATTTTTTCACATTGGTTGGCATTTATGAGTCTGTAATTAGATTTTGATTCCAAAAAGTGGTTGGATGATTATGTTCTTTACTGATTTGGTCACAAATTTTAGTTGTAGTGAGTTTTTAATATTTCCACACATTTTATGAGAAATCATAATGCTTGTAACTTTTAAACCATAATTCGGATTTGAGTTCTATTTTTTTCAAAAGTGCATATTTTTTTATTCTCTATCAATTGGTGACATTAAATTATAAAAACACTCTACTTTTATAAAATGTCAAATTAGAGGGGTCTTGTAATATAATCTTTTAAGAGTTTGTCTCAGTGTCGATTTTGTGCACCCTTTGTATTTTTTCTACTCTTTAGTTTTTAGTTAGTATGGAGTTTACTTTTGGTGTTGACCATTGTAAACTTTTGACTACATATAATTACCATGCATGGAGACCTAGAATGGAAATAATTATAAATCATAAAGGATTGTGGTTCCTAATGAATGAAACACAACCATAATTCATATGTAAATTTAAAAAATTACAACACCAATGTAAGTTTGAATAATGTATGAGCTTGATTGTGGGATTTGTGAGTGATAGTCTTTTGTTTCACTTTGATGGGTATGATTCACCATTCAAAATATGGACTAAGTTAAAGAGTTTATTTGGGAAAGTAGATCACTTGCGAGCTATGCAACTTGACGTGGAGCTTACTTTACTAAATCCAAAGAAATTTACCTCCATTGTAGACTACCTCAATAAATTTAAGAATTTTTTGGCACAATTGAAGAGGAGTGTATTCTTCTCACTCCTAGCGAATCTAAGGATTCTAGTGAACCAGCAACCACAATAGAGATCAAAAGTGTTGTTATCCATCAATCAATAGCCAAGCTATCATCACTTTGTCAGAATTTCTTCAGGGTCTATAACAAGTTTTCAACCACTCACCTCAATGTTCTTCAAACCAACAATAAAGCTAAGTATCTATTTTTAGTAATTAGTTCCTTTGTTTTTCTCCAAAATTTCTTTCCAACTCTCCTAAATAAACTTATTTTTACCCAAGCCAAATTTGATAGTAATCATTGATAATTACCTAACCGCCGATGATTTACCATTAACCACTGACAGTCATCTAACCATCGATGGTCATCTAACCATCAATGGTCTTACCCAACCACTGATGGTCACTATGTATCCATTCCAACATCAAGATTATTTGACCTATCAAGCCCTAACCAAATCCCACTTTTTCACCTTTTATCTGATCACAGAACATCACCTAATTTTTTTAACCACATCTGATTTATTTAACATTAATATCTAATCTTTTATTACTATAATTAGTCAAATGCATCTTTTTTCAAGCACTTCATATATTTAATTTTAGTATCATATGTTATTTATTCAAGCACTTTATCTTTCATTTTTAGAATTTAATTATTTGAAAGTGTGGATTGACAGCCTCCAAAGAAGCTTGTGCTTCTTGGATCTAGCTCACACTAGGCAATCCACCCTACTATCTAATTAATCAACCATTTTTTTAGTGATTTCTTATCTGCAAGTCATCCTCCCAAGACAAAGAGGAGTATGTAAAACCATCTGGATCATAGAGCATAAACCAAATCCAAGTTATACTATCCTCACCCTTATTTTAAGTTTTATAACTTTTTTCTTAAAAAATAAAGCAACATTTTAGTGAAACATTATGACACGCCCAATGGGACCTAGTTACATCTAAGTATTTTTTCTTTTATTTTATACTCATTTAAATGAAATCAACATTTATTTTCGGCTTAAAATTAGCCTCTCATACATTTTTTTCTTGCATAATTAGGTCACATAGCTTAATTAATCAAGTAAATTAATTGTAGTCTCACTTCTTTTCACACACAAGACCAAACCACTTATACCAAATCAAACATCATAACACTTGACATAAGGCCTAACTAAGGTTTCATCTCCTAGTGATAACTTTCACCCATTGACTCTCCCATTTGGAAGTCATTACTAAGGGGAGAAACTAAAACTTAGCTCTTTGGTTGAGTATAATCTTTGGTAATCAGTATATTTTGGATAAGCACTTGACACCCTTATCATTTTGGTGTGTTAAGTGATGGGGTAGGCCTCAATATCAATCCAAGAATCAATACTAATATAGATAATTTTGAGATCCTAAACTACCTAAAACCAACCATAGATTTCTTATCTAGTACCTATTTCAAAACCCAATTTGAATCATACAATTTTAACTTAAGGTATAAGCCACAAGTGAGACAAAAATAACCTTAGAATTTAATGTGATTTTGAGTGTGTTTTATCTTATTTGAATTTTTTCTTATCTTCTCTTTATTTGAGTTTTGAGGAATCTACCCACCTTTGGGAAAAAAATTCCACCATCTTACCTTCATCCACCTCATCTCTATTTCTTTGTTCAATGGGGAGCATTCCTATATTTTCTCTTGGAGATATTAACTTTGTTAAACTCATAGAAGACAACCCTCTTTCCTTAGAGTGTTACCTCACATCAAGAGCCACTTATGCCCCCAACCTTACCTAAAATTAACCTAACCTTACCTAAAATCAACCTAACCTCACCTATAACCAACCCAACCTCACCCACAATCAGCCCAACCTTACCTACCATCAACCTAATCTCACCTATAACCAACCTAATATCACCTATAACCAACCCAACCTTGCTTGCAATCAATTAAATCTCAACTACAACAATTTAATAACCTTTCAACAACCACTTGATCATCACCTCAACTGACCAATAACCTTTCAACTCTTATTTGAACCTTGTCATAACCCACCTCAACTATCTCAACCTCACCAATCTTTAGGTTACCTATCCCAACCATCATATCAACTACCTCAACTGCATCAAAAATTTTATTACCTATCTAAACCATCATATCAATCACCTATACCCCCTTTATAGCAAACTTCTTTATCTCAAAACCAAGACTTGGTCTATCCCCCTAGTCATACCACCCACAACTATCAACCCAAAAATTATCAAACCAACCACTATCAACCTACTTTATCAACCTCATCAAATCAAACCAACAATCATCCAACCAAAAACTATCAAACAAAATTTTCTAACCAATCAATATTATCACCCTTACCAATGTTATCAAACCTATCAAGCCAACCTACCTTACCCACATTTTTAACCTTATCAACCCCATCAAATCCAACCAATAACTATCAACCTACCCTATTGAACCAACCAAACTTTTAAACCACCCAACCATATCAAACCTACCCACCATATCAACCATGTCAAAACTATCAAATACCTCAACCTTACCCAACCTCTCAAACAAACCTACCTTATCAAACCAACCAAACTTTTCAAACCCACCAATCTTATCAAACCAACCAACCTCATCAAATCAAACCAATAAATATCAACTAAATTTTTCTAATACACCAACCTTATTAAGCATAACCAACCCATCAAATCACTCAAACTTGTCAAATTAACCAAACTTATTTAACTAACCAACTTCATCAAACCAACCAATGAGCTCACAACCTCAAGAGCCATTAGTGCACCCTCTTCCTAGGCAATATACCCCACTAGGGGAATCATATGCCTTAATCCTTGCCAAACTCTTGGAGGCTTTTGTCATTAGACTTCTTCCAATCAAACCCATCAATCATTCTCTACTAAAGCCCATTTGGTTTATAGAGAATGAGTTTTGTACGTATCATTGTACAAATGATCATGTGGTAAAGAGATGTCAATCTTTTAAGATGATCATCCAAAACCTTATTGACCAAAAGGTCCAAAAGGATAGCCTCCACATTTTTCCCAACTTAGCCTTGAATATCTTCAAACAATCAATTATTGAACCTCTTTCTACACCCATTATTATGTAAACCAATAACCAAAGCCCTCAAAGCAATGAGGCCCATCCATTAGCTTTGGTCTTTAGTGAACATATGATTGAGGAAACTATAATAAAAACCCTAACCAATTTACCTATTGACCAAGTGTAACCCTCCCAACTTCCTTCAGCAACCATCATCACTAAGGAAGAATCAACCTTAACCCATCACTTATTTACCAAGTGAACCCTTCTCAACTTTCCTTTGAAACCACAATTAAGGAAACCAACCTACCTCTTCCACTTCACCTTTTATTGGATCAACCTCCAACCAGCCTACCTCTTCCACTTCTTCAAAATGTGGAATCACCCCCAACAACCATACCTATTCCACTTACCCTTTGGTGGAACCAATCAAATCTACCTTACCTTTTCCACCTACCCTTTTAGTGGAGCCAACCCAAGATCAAAACACCTCACCTATAACTAATCCAACCTCGCCTCAAACCAACCCAACCCAAACCTCAACTAAAACAAAACCCATTCAATTCCTCTATAATCTGCTTGTTTTCATCTATCTAAGGACATTGTCTTTAGTTTGATTCCCTTTTAAATAAGGTTAAATCTTTGTCACCTTACCTTACCAAATAAATAAACAAACCCAACCAATAAATAGAATAAACCACCCATCCTACGTCCCTCAACCAACCAAACCAACCTCTAAACCAAATCAATCAACCATGATCAACCCAACTTTTAATCCAACCATAAGCAACTAATTTATCAACCCAAACTAGCATCAACCCTTCATTCAAGATTTCTTAAATCTTGACTACCCTTTTATCCAAGATACCCACACCTCACCTAAGCTCCCTCATTGGGACAATCTTACACTTTTTTCTAGCCCACCTTTATTTCAGAATGATGTTTCCAACATCATTTCTAGACCCCAACCCTATCCAAATCCAACCCAAGAATGTTTCCCTCACCATAGCATCATAAAGGAGATCCCGCCTGAACCACTGCCTACAACTTGAACTCCACACGAACTAACAACTAAAAACTAACAACCCTTGGGAGGTGGATGAAGTCATATTCATCCCTCTTAAACCCTCTTTACTAACTAGCATCCTCACCGTACATGGAAAAATTAATTGGTGGAACTCTTCTTCCAAAAGTCTTTGACCATTTATCATTTTCCAACATCACCTTCAGCAACTTCACTTATAACTTTAGCTTTAAACTTTTTCCCTCATCCTAATGTCACCTATGATCAACCCAACCTCACCTATGACCAAACCAACCCTTGGCACCTATGATCAACTCAACCTTGCCTATAACCAAACCAACCTCACCTATAACCAATCAAATCTCAATTACCACCAAACCAACCTCAAACTTAAACCAACGTTGACCTTAACCCAACATTTAACCTTAAACTTAAGCAAGCCTTAAACATCAATCACACCTTTTAGACCTCTTTTACTCAAAACCTTAACCAATGGCGATCTCTATTAAGCCATCACCAATCTGCCCTAGACCTCTTTTATCTATTAAATCTTGACCATCACCAACATTTGGTAAACCATCACTAGTCAAATACTAACCATCAGTGATCAATGTCATAATTAGAACCTTATCCAAAACCTTGCCTTTTCACTACCTTATCTACACCTACCTATAAAACCAACCTAAAACAACACCTAAACTTACCTAACCAAACCAAAAACCAACCAACATTGTCACTAACCAAAGTCTAGCCACCATCACCTAACCAACCTTGCCTTTTTACTCTGTCTATCTAGCATCTTTTCCATGCCTAATCAAGTGTCATAAAGTATTTGGGGGACCTCTTCTCTCTTGATTGGCTCAAACCATTTACATTTAAGTGTGGATTTGGGGCATATCATAACCTAAACCCCTCAATGCTTTGCTTTCATGACTATACTTTTTTTAAACCAAGTTCTTAGTCATTTTATGTCTAATTTAAGTTCATCCCTTATTTTCAATCACATTCATCTCCTTATTTTAAGGACAACCGATTAAAATAATATCATGTGATTATTCATCATAAACTTAGCTTAATCTTAAGCATGAGTACCAAGGCTCTACCTATGGATTGATTCTCATGGACACTTTTCATCCCTTATAGGATGAATCCCCATGGTCGTTATCACTTAAACCTATTTTTCCCATCATTAACCTTATTGTGTTATAGTTTTACCTCCATAAAGGAAATTATTTCAGCCTATATAGACTAGTCTATGTCCAAACTAGCATAACATTATAATTTGAGATACTGAATATTCCCTGGGTCAAAAATATCTAGCATTTTCAGACTACTCCTTTGGAGGATAGTTTCCCAAAAATACTAAAAACTACTTAAAAAGGTAGACTACTCCCTTGAAGGATAGTTGTCACGCATAAACAAATCCAAAGCTTAGACCTCTCCCTTGAAGGATGGTCGAACCAAACATTTGTCAAGCAAACAATCACTTAGAAGCTTTTCATATTGATTAGCTTCCCAAACCCACCAAATAAAAGTATCAAGAAACCCCACACTCAAAAGTCAAAAACAAAGCAATCCCAAGAAAGCTTCAACCCGCTTTCATACAGCATTTGTAGACTTCTAACCTTGATCAGTCTACACCAAAATTAGAGCATGGACTTATCTATAATGGTTCTTAGGTCACCTATAGGAGAGGCAAGCCATCCCCACAAGAAGGTTACACTACCATTCATCTACCTACCATTCATCTTCACCTTTTACCCTCTATCAAATTAATGGATTTTGAGCTTACTTAACACTACGTGATCAAGCTACTTTTTTTAACTAATGAACTAATACCAATGCAATGCATAAAAGGGGATTATGTTCTTAAGCCCACCCATCTTACCATTATGGTATTTTCCAATCAGAGCATTTTAAACTCCTACTTTCATGACCACTTGATAATACATGTGTCTTCCATCTTTGATTCATTGAAACCCCAACCATCTGATTTGCACCCTTCCACCAAATGGGGCAAAAAATTTGAACACCACCCAACCAAACCTTTTCAAACAAACACAACATTACCATAACCATACACCTATTAGGGATCACCTATTTCTTCACAACCATACACCTATCAAAGAACACATTATTCTCCACCAACCAACCATGCAACCTCAACATTGGTCATTATTGGCCCCACTTTCACATGTTTTATGATGACCTTGACTTGGTCACTTTAACCATAATGACTACATTAACATCTTAAACAAATGGAACTAGTGCTACTTTTGTGCACTGACCTAATTGTGTCTTATTAGGATAACTTCCTACCTTGTATACCTACGAATACACTAACTCTATCTAGGAAACTTATGTTTATGAGTACAACCTAACCGCCACACCTATATGCAGTCGCTTGGTCTACTCATCACTTGTCCTTCTAGTGTCAACCTTATTTTTTACTACCTAACTCAACTATATCAATCTATTCTATGTGTGATTTATGATATTGCACTCTATCACATTTTGTAAGCATGTTTGTGCCTCAATGCCTAATCCAACCAACATTATCACCCACTTAACCACTTGTCAAACCCACATCCGATTATGTTTTACCTCATTGATTCTTGGTTTGAAGGATAACACCTCCTCCCATACTTGGGACATTCAACCTTCTACCAACCTTCCATTTTTGTTTTATAGCTTGTTGATACGAATTATGCAATAAAAAGTGGTAAATTTTAGACACTAGAAAACCATACACTATGGTTCTAGATGCCACGCTAACCCTTGGATCACCCCTAGATCCCTTTGCAACAACTTCATAACTTTTTAACCACTAAACCTAATTCAAAATGACTAACCTTGAGAATTTTACCTTTTCCCTCTCGACTGCTAACATTCAACCCCTAACCACTGACGGTTAGCCTCAACTGCCAATGGTTAACATTTAACCATCTCAAGGGTTAACTGTCACTCAACTATAACTTACTTTTTTATTTTTATCTATTTAATCTATGTGCATGATCAATGCATGTTAAATCTAAAATTAGAGCTTGTTGAACCTATTGTTGAACATCTTATTTCACCACTCCCTTTTTCTTATATAAAGAGGTCAAATGAGGAGAAATAGGGGATCATCAGACTCTTTTGCATCAAAGCATCTTGTGAAAGTGTTCTTCTCGCTCCCAAAGAATCTAAGAAGGATTCCAATGAACCAAAAACCATGATAGAGGTCAAAAGTGCTATTATTCATCAATTTACAGCCAATCTATCATCACTCTATTAGAATTACTTCAAGGTCTACAATAATTTTTCATCCACTCACCTCAACACTCTTCAAAGCAACAACAAAGATAAGTATCTATTCTTAATAATTAGTTTTTTTATTTCTCTCTAGAACTTCTATCCAATCTTCCTAACCAAACTTCTTTTTACCCAAGCTAAATCTAATAGTAACCATCGACGGTCACCTAATCATTGATGGTTTTCCCTTAACCACTAATGGTCATCTAACTATCAATGTTGGATAAACTAGTGATAGTCTTACCCAACTACCAATGGTCACTATGTGTCAATTCCAATAGCAAACTTATTTGACCTATTAGAAACTAACCAAATCCCACTTTTTGACCTTCTACCTAATCACAGAACATCACTCAATTTTTTGAACTACATTTGATTTACTTAGCGTTAATATCTAATCATTTATTGCTATAATTATTCAAATGCATCTCTTTTCAAGCACTTATTCTATTTGATTTTAGTGTTGTCTTTATTTATGCAAGCAATTTATCTTTCATTTTCAAAACTTAATTGTTTAAAAGTGTAGATTGACAGCCTCTAAGGAAGTTTGTGCTTCTTGGATCTATCTCGTGCTAAGAAATCCACCCTACTATCTAACTAATCAATTATTTTCCTAGTGCTTTCTTGTCTATAGGTCATCCTCCAAAGACAAAGAAGAGTATCTACAACCATCTGGATCATAGAGTGCAAACCAAATCTAAGTTCTACTAACCTTGCCCTTATTTTAAGTTTTATTACTTTCTTCTTAAAAAATTAATTAAATTTTTAGTGAAACACTTTGGTCAATAAACAGTCATCGAATTTCATCAAGAAGATTCATATAGATAATGGGGGGAAGTACTTCAGTCAAGAGTTCATTGATTTTTTAGCATCTCATGGTATTGTTCACCAGCATTTTGTTGTTCAAACTCCAAAATATAATGGCTTAGTAGAAAGGAAGAACCAAACTCTGAAGGAGATGGCCAACTTTATGATGCATTCATGGGATTTACCTCTTATCTATTGGGTAGAGGCAATTAATTATGCAAACTAAATTTAAAACTGCACACTACATTGAGCACTTGAGTATATGAATCTAGAGGAAGCTTGGTCTAGGACCAAGCTTAATGTCTCATTTTTTCAAGACTTTGGGAGCCTTACTTGAGTGTTTTTACCAAGTAAGAAAAGGAAAACATTGGATAAAAAGATCAAACCTTTAGTTTTTGTAGGGTATTGTAAGGACATGAGAGTTTATCATCTTTTAAATCATGATACTCATGATGTTTATTTTTGAATGTAAGTATAGTTTGATGAGCATTTCACATCTCATGACTCTTCATCTTCTTCCATTAATTATTCTTTTGATGATTCACCTCCTCTTGAGGATTCATTCTTTGAGGAGCCAGTTCAAGTGATTCCTAAGGAGGTTGTAGAGGATGAGTATCCTATTCATACTAATGTTACATTATGCCTAAGTGGGATCATAATACATCTTTTAAGGTATCACCTTTCATTCAAGATCTTCTACCTACATGACATCATCGTGCACATTATACAGGTACTAAAATTTTGTGTCAATTATTCTTTGGGGATCCACATTTTTCACATGCTCATGGGATATAGGAGTGGGATGATGCAATGATAGATGAGTATTCTTCATTGATGAAGAATAACACTTGGGATTTGGTCACTCTTCCTAAGAGAATAAATTTGGTTAGGTACAAATGGATTTACTACACCAAGTATGCAGTTGATGGGTCTATTTACAAGTATAATGCACATCTTATTCCAAAGGGATTCTCACAATTTAAACTAAGACTTTTGCATCTATTGCCAAGATGGATTTTGTTTGCCTTATACTTTATCTTTCTACATCACAAGGTTGGCCAGTATATCAGATGGACATTAAGAGTGATTTATTGAATGGATACTTACATGATGAAATCTATATGGAGAATCCTACTGAGTTTTTTTATTGCTCTTCTCTTGTTTGTCAACTTAAGAGGTCTCTTTACAGTCTCAAATAGAGCCCTCAGGGTTGGTATGAAAAGATGAATTCATTTTTTCTTTCTAATGGCTTTGTTCATTTCCATTCTAATCCCATAATGTATATTCAATGTATTGGGAAGGATATTATTATTTTGTTCTTATATGTTAATGATCTTCTTCTCACAGGCATCTCCTCATCTTAGATTCAGACTATTTAGTAGGCACTTTTAGCATAGTTTGACATGACAAATTTTGGTCCTTTGCATTTCTTACTTGTTTTACATATTTCATAGTTAGATATAGGGATTTATTTGAGTCAACAAAAGTATACCCTTGATCTTCTTTAGCATTTTAGCATGGTTGATTGTAAGCCATGTCCTTATTTTTAGTCTAGAGTGATTCTCATTACCTCTTGTAATACTCTAATTTGTGATCCTACTTTGTATAGGTAGATGGTTGGGAGTCTTATGTATTTAATCCATACTCACCCTAACATTTTATTTATAGTTGGGCTTGTATCTAGGTTTTCACATGACCCTCATGACAATCATTAGCAAGTTTCCAAGAGGATTCTATGATATCTGTGAGGTACTACTCATTTTGGATTAACTACAACAGGGATTCTACTTGGTTAATTGTATACAGTGATTCAGATTAGGTGGGTTCTCTTGATGATAGGCATTTCACTTATGATTATATATTAAGTTTTGGTTATTCACCTATTGTTTGGTTGTGAAAAAATTAGAGGGTTATTGCACTATCATCTATAGAGGTCGAGTACAGAGTAGTAGTTACAACGAGTCAATAGGTTCTTTGACTTTGTTAGTTGTTGATAGAGTTTGGATTCATACAAGATTCACCCACTATACTTTGGTGTGACATCTAGAGGTTAATTTAAATATCTCGTAACCCATTTGAGCATTAGCAGACCAGGCACATTGAGATACATATGCACTTCATTCATCAGCACATTTAGGATGGCATTCTTAGCTTGGAGTATATTTTGACTCAGTAGCAAGTTTCAAACATCTTCATGAATCCTTTTACATCATCTAATTTCCTTGAGTTGTGTGGTATGGTTGGGGTTTTAGGAGTTGTCCTTAGGGGATGTTCATTTAGACATATTCCATCTTTATTTCATGGATACATATTATACATAAATACCTTATCAAGCCTATTGTTGAGACTCATATTATGGTTATACCACTATTTCTTTTTTGAATTTTATTATCCCCTAGGTTTACTTAAGGGGGGTGTTAGAGTATAGATTTCATACATTTTTTTATATTTTCTAGTATATTAACTAGTTATTTCATCTTGTAGTGAGTTTATCTTATGTGAAGAATTATCCAACATTGACCAATTACGCAAGTTTATTATTTTGTCTTATATATGTAAGATGTTTATTTTGTACTAGCAGATTTTATTCTGAATAATATATGATTTGCTTTATTTTTTCATATCATATCTGCAACTTCCTTATATGATATTTTGTTGCTATCACATCAAATTTTTGGGTTGAAATGCCTTTATCATTCCTAATAATTCTTAGCCTAGCCCTGGACATATCCTAGAGTCTTTTCCACACTTTTTCAATCATTGAGCATACCACATACATCTATAGTCAGCCAAAACATAGACCCAAGACAAATTTCTCAGATCCCAACCTAGCTTTTCTAGAAATCCATCAGGTGGATATTAGTGCCATATTTGGTATACTACAGCCACATGGTGCTAGTGTCCCCAACTGGATGCTACTAACCGTAGCCCTAACTCTCCTGAATGGATATTTTTCAAACATGTGTCCATCCTAAGGTCAATCTAAGCACATTTTCTTATGCACACAAGCTACATATCTCTATAAATACAAGTCTATTTGACTCTTATTCACTAAATGAAAAATATATGCAAAAGCATATTCAAACTAAAGACAATTTGAATAAAATTAAGTTATTTGATCCCTATTCTACCCTACTTGTGCATAAAACCATATAAATCATCCCTAAGCCCAATTTTAAAATATTTCAAAGCTTAAGCACATTCAAGGCATCCAAATCCACTCTTATTCTAGTATTCACTTGTACTTGTATTAAGCACTAGGTGGGAGAACTACATCATTCTTAATTCCTCTTCGAAGTATTGGTATGTAGACAAATCTCTTCATAGTGAGGTGTTGAGGATGTCCAACTTATGCTATCAACAAACACATTCATTTCTCATGTCATACTTACAAAGAATATTAAAATTTGCACACTAAATCAGATTTTTTAGGCACAACATAGATTTCTAGATTCCATGTATGCAAGAATAGGACCTAAAAACACAAGCATAGGTACTCCCAAAAAATAGGAATAGTCTTACAAAGGGGACACTAGCACCACTTTAAAGAGACTACAGTAACATGGTGCTACTATCCAGTGAAAAAATAGACTCTAAAATTCTATTGATGACACTCAAAACTGTCCATAACTCAATCTTTAGAACCCAGATCATCCATGATAGTCACTTTATAACTAAGTCTATATTTGTACCTATTTATTACTATTTTTATAAAGTCAAAGAAGGTCAAAATCTATAACAAATCAGTGCTTAATTATTACATATTATTTGACTAATTTAGACATCTCAACCTTTTAACCAAACATAAGAATTACTTGTGTAAAACCCTAAAAGATTAAATCAGCTTCATGATTTGAGAAATGTATTTGTATATTTTAAGCTTTGAATTGTAATTTATTTTTGGCTTAGCCTCTTAATAAGTGTGCTAATATCATTAATGTTATCATCAATGAGATCTTGAATCTTATATTTGAGTTTGAAACATTTGTTTGTAGAATTCCCAATACATATATGGTAGTCACAATATGCATAACCATCCAAAAATTTAGATTATAGTCTAGATATGTCTGCTTGCATTGGTGCAAGAAGAGTGATGACATTACATTCAAATAAATTTTATAATAATACATGAGGAGATGAAGGTAACCTTAAAAATTAACTCATTGAAGGGTCTTGTAATTAAATCTTTTGAGTTGGTTATGAGATAACATTAGTTGTAATCTTAGATTCATTATTTATTTCATTGTTTTTTATCTTATAATTTCTCTTTCTTTGAGACTTAACATATGAAGTAGAAGAAACATTTTAAGTGTACTTGAGATTTTTCAAAGTAATCAATTTGACCTCACACTCTTTAACTATATGGCATAACTCATCAAAAGATTTGAACTTATCAAACATAATAGAATTTTGATTTGGAGATAAAAAAATGTTGAGTGAAAATATCTTAGAGCTCATTATCATTGATTTTATTTTTTATATTTAATAGCATAGTCTTATATCTTAAAAAATATTCACTAATTGTTTCATTAGACCCTTGTTTGAGCTTTGAAATATGATACTTTTCACCAATGTTGATTAAAAAAAGTGTATTAAAAATTAATTGCTAAAGGATTTAAATCCTTTAATAATTGAAAAGGAAGATCATAAAACTTTTTAATAATATATTTTTTGAAACATCTTAGAAAAAATTTTATCAATAATTTGTCATTGTCTGCATAGTCTAGAAAATCAATATGGGATGCATACAATGTTGTTTAAAATCACTTTTGCCTCCATATAAAGGAAGCTTAGGAGTCACAAATCTAACTGGTAAGGGATAAGATGCAATTTCAGGTGCCAAATGGTTGTGTAACAAGGAGCATGAGTCCATCAAAGGGCTAACATGATAAATGGTTTGCTCAATTTGAGATAGCTTAGTTTATAAGGCAAGAATGGTATGCTCTAAATTATCATTTGTAGAGTTGATTGAAGTGAAAGTAGCATGAGTAGATATAGGCATTGATATTTTACGAAAACTAAGAAATGTTCCCAGACTAAAGGATGATCCTATGGAATTAACTAGAAACAAATATCTATAAATATGAATGGATACAATAGTAGCAAAGGAAACATTAGAAGTAGGGGATTTGACAACCAAAAAAAAAAAAAGTCTTATGGTGGAGATGTGGCCAATTTATATTGATGCTCTTATTTTGATTATATAAGTAGAAAAATTATCTTGTTCACCTCTTGGAGTTTCTCTTGAAGACCTTGATGAAATCTATATAGTTCTTGCACTATATTATGATCTATGCCATTAAGTTCTCTTGGATCAATATGGGTTTCATGTTCATTATGTATAGCATAGTTCTCTTCATTATTTTTAGTATTAAAATCAATGTGAATTTCAACTTCATTAGACCAAAGAATCTAAACAACAACATTATTATTTTGAGCTAAAGAATCATTACTTGCCATGGCACAAAAAACCAAGGGAAGTTGCATTTATGAAAAAGGAATGTCACTTAATCTATCACTACACCTTAGAGGCATAAAATAAAACATGAATAAAAAATGCTAATGGCTATGAATATAATACAAATAAAAATCAAGGTATATAGGGTGATCTAGTCAAGGATCTGAATGATTGTGTGGGCTCTTAAATATACTTAACTGTTCATAGATTAAAGTCAACGGATAATATTTTAGAGCACTAACTACATAGGGTAAACCATACATATAGCTCACTATCTCATCTCTAAGGGTACAACAAGTGTATGTTCCATTGATGATACACTGTTCTCATGTGCACCATAAATCAAATGACTAATAGAGGCTTCTAATGGTATAAACAACAGGCTCTAGGTGTTTTTGATATATCGTGAGATATGTGAAAACTAAACTTTGTATTTAGTATTATACAATGGCTTAAGTATTGGGGCAATACCCCTCACGCTACAATGCCCATAAAATAGAGCACTTTGTAGCTCATAATGATAGTAACTAAGTAGTTTTAAAACTACTAGAAAATAGTTTATAAAAATAAATGGTAAGCAATTTAAAAAATAAAGAGAATAAATTCATAATATTTTATGAATAGATATCAAAAAAATTACACCCAATGTCGAAATAAATAGCATTATGTTAGATGATTTATGAAGTGACAAGACAATTTCTTCAATATCAAATTAAATCCAAGGTCGAAAGAAATTGGGTCGCAATTTAGATGTATATCCAAGGTTGAAGGTTTTTTTTTCAATGTCAAGAATTTATAAAAAAATGTATGAAATCCTAAGACAAAAATTAAATAAACAAGTAGTGTTATAAATAAAATATATGTTCATCATAATGTTTAATGTTCATTTTATTTTAACAATGAAATGTTAATAACAAATAAACTATTGAAAATTGACTTAGATCTATAGAAATATTTAGATGTGAATGTCAAATACAAAAACTTACAAAATTAGAAATGAGGTCTAAATAGTAAATTGACAAAAGATATGCAAACCTATCATGAATCTAATTTATTGCTGACTGTGAACACTAAGTGTGGATAGAAAATGACTAAAACTACTTTTGTGAATTATGTCACATCCAAAAAAAAAAAAAAAATTAAATTGTGTTGGTATAGTGCCACATTAAGAGGACAGAGATACAATACAACCTTGTTTTTGGACTGTGGTTGCATTCTAGTTAACTATGTGATTAATTTTTGATCTGAGTGTATGTGTATGTCTATGAGGGTTTAGTATTTGACTATGTAAACTAATTTAATGTGTGGAAGGCCAAAAAAATCAAAACCCTAGATCCTGACTAATAAATACAATAGAGATTAAATTCTAAAAGTATGGAATATGGTTTAAATAATATATGAGTTATCTTTAGAAAACCCTGCATAATTTGAATGGTTCCTACATAGCTCAAAAGGGCCTCAAGTTGATTTAATTCTCACTCTTAAAGTAAGTGTGTGATTATTGATTTTACCATATGAATGAAATTAGATAGATTACTTTGAATGCTTGATAATGAATTTCCTTAACTTGTAATAAATTTATTTTAGACTTGGCTTATGACTGTTAGAATAAAGCAAAATTGAAATTTGAAAGAATAGTATTTTTTTGCTCAATGTGTTGTAGAATTGTCATGTGATTTGTAGATGTGTTTGAAGAAGCCTTAATGTACTTATATAAGGGAAACCTTGAAATTTTTATTTAAAAACCGTGTTAAAATTACTTGGGGTAAATTTAAATGTCTCGAATTTAAAAAGTTACCATTAGAGCACATGTGATAAGGCCACACTAGTAGATAAGGCTATAGTACGGCCCTGTCTGACCTTGTACAGTCTTGTTTGAAAAAAATAGAGACAACTTGAACTAGTCTAAAAGATTTCTATAAGTAGAATATGAATGTTTGAATGATGTTATGAGTATTTAAGTTAATGAATAGAATAGAATAGAATAGTGAATACTCCCGTAGAGATTTTAAGTTAATGAAATAGCAAATAGACCAGGAAAAGATAATGATGTCAATAGTAAACACTTAATAATTAAATTTAAATGTCTACAATATTCAATAAATTACAATATACATATACATATACATGTACATCAGAAAATATTGTAGAATAAATATTGATTATTTTAATTGATAATGCTACTTTAAAATTCATATTTTTGGTTCTTCAATTTTCAAATGTAATATTATTTATAAAAATAATTGAATATACATAAAAGAGTCTAATTTAAAGTTAATAAAATTTTATTTCATATCCATGGTTAATCAAACAATAATACAAATGTATTCAATAATTTATTATTTGAGTATTTATAATTTAAAACTAGTATACAGATCTTAGATAAATATATGTAAAATATATTGATAAATATCATTCTTGAGGCACTTAGCATACATTTTGATTACTGAATTTCTCTAAAAATCATAATTACTGAATAATATGATTAATTTTTAAATATATAAACTTCATGCAAATTTATAAAAAAAATTCAAAAACCTTATAATACTACGGATTTAAAAATATACATGGAAACCTATAATTATATAATTTTCATATATCATTAAAAAAATTCTCAAAAAAACTTATAATATTTGATGTGAAAATAAAACATGTCATTATAATAACATACATAATTATGCTATACATATCATTATTTTATGGATGTAAAAATTTCTCTAAAAACATTAATTATTTAATAATTTGATTAATTTTGAAAACATTAGAAAAGTACTTGTTTCTGCAAGAATTATCTCGTATCAGATTTGGTTTGAAGTGTAGGGGAATAAGATCGCTCCATTCAAAGAGCAAATGAAGGATTCTAGAGGGTCACAAGGTGGCATCTTAGGGCATCCTTTTTGCAGGCAAGGGCGGTTGTTCTCTCCCTTGGGGAGTGTTTTCTCAACAATACTGTTAATGGTGACCCTCTTTTCTCTGTTGCTCTTGATAGCATTGAACTGGGCACAGCTGGTGGGGGAATGGCTCAGGGGTATAAGAGCCAACCATTTGATAATATGGGGCGTACAGTTTTGGGCCAAAAAGATCAGGGTTTGGAAGATAAGGGAAATAAAGTCAAGCTAGAAGATGGTCAAATGTTTGACAAAATGCCACAACAAACAACAGTGTCAAGAAATGCATTTTCCATATCTAAGGCATTTGAGGATGGCATTGTTGTTATTGGGGGAGCATCTGATTATGAGAATATTTCAAAGAAGGATAAACCAAGGTTTCAAATCTTGGTTAAATCTATTTCAATAAAAACAAAATGTGTTTGGGTTAAAGGGATAGACTTTGTGAAGGATTTAATGTTGAGCCTAGAGATTTCTTTAGGTGTACTTTTTGAGTCTCAATGTCTTGTGCATCAAGGCAAATAATTGCAGGATTCTCTATCGTTGTCTTGCTATCATCTGGGCAAAGACTCGATCATCTTCATGGATTCAAGATTGCGGGGAGGTGTCAAAGGATTGAAACAAACTTCGCCTCCCAAAACTGTAATTTTCAAAGAAGTGGTCAGAAATGCTACTTCCAAGCCAAATATTGTGAAGTGTCCTCTTCCTCAAGCCTATATTGTTTAACAAGTGAAAGAGGTAGCTTCCATGGAGATTTTAAATGAGGAAGTGGATGAGTATTTTAATACTTTAGTTGAGGATGCAGTTATTTGTATATTTAATGCCCTGTGGCCTTCATCGAATGCCTTATATCAGTGGGTCTATGAGACTTGGTCAAATCAATGTGAGATTTCTCTATGCTCTAAAGATTGTTTTATTGTGCACTTTTGTGAACAAAAGGATTATCATAAATGTCTCTTCGAAGGCCCTTGGTTTTGGGGTAATGCGGGTTTGTTTATCATTCTTTGATTTCCAGAGCTTGATCCAAACACTTTTTCAATAATAAAGACGTTACTGTGGGTTTGTCTCCCTAACCTTCCTTTGCATTTTTGGCATGCTTATGAAGAAATAGGTAATGCTTTGGGGTCATTCATAAATTATGATCATGAAAGAGTTGTTGCAGGCCTATGTAATTTTGATAGAATATGTGTAGAGATTGCTCTGAGCAAAGGGGTTCCGGAAAAGACATTTTGAAATATGGCAAAGTTATTCACGTTCAAGCTTTAGATTATGAGAATACAACATTTAGACGTTGTAATTGAAAATTCTCATGACATCTTTATGCTTTTTGTCCTCAAGTGTGATCTAAAACAGGGAAGAAAAAGGGGGAGAAGCCAACCTCGAGCAAATGAAGTGCCCCAGATCTGATAGTAGTCACTGAAGATTGTTTTGAAGATTCAGAAATTTAGAAAAATGCAGAATTGGGAGATGGAAAAAAATGAGAATAAGTTGCTTATGTTAAAGACACTGAGTCTATTGTGGGGGCAAAAGAAAAAGTTTAGAATCTTCCTTTGAAAAAGAGAGTAGAGGGAGTGAAGAGAGGACATGAATCTGAAAATTCAGATTCAGACAAAGAATTGCTGCAAAATATAAATTCATAAATCTAGAATCATAATAAGCAAATGGTTGCAGTGAATTCCGAACAAGGAATGTGGCAGGGGGTTAAAAATAAAAAAAAGTTAAAAAAGCAACACAATCAATTTATTAGACTATTTTCCCACTAACCAACGGCTTTATTTTTCTTATTAATGTTTGAATGATTGCAAAGATTGTTGATTAATTTGCGTGTGACCTTACAGATGTTTGGTATAATTGGTTCTTCTTGGCCAATGCCGTTTTAGATTGGGTTGTTTGTTGTTGATTTAATTAATATTTGTTTTAGGTAGGTGAGCGTCTCCATCTTTGATCTATATTGAATTTAGAATAAAAAGTTAATTTTATAAATTAATTCGAACAGCAAATAAGTTTCATTGATACTGGTGTCGCAGAAATGCTAGAAATTTCATTGTATGTTACAGCATTAATTCGAAAAGCAAATCCATCACAAACAGTAAATTAGATTGTGAAAATCGACGAGACAGAAAAAGAGCAGAATTTCATTTGCTACCGACTCTTTTATTTTTATTGTTCTGCATACGTGGCATTATTGTCATGAAAATCGAAAGCAAATGCACTCATCGTGATTCTCACCCGTTTCAATTGACGCCACGCGAGGATTAAAATTCAGAACCTCTTTTTCTCTCTTTTTATTGCTTTGGATTCTTAAAAGGGAGATATCATTCAACCAGCACTATAAATGTAGTGAATTGATAATACATCCATCCATTGTCAAAACCTTTATTAAATCTTTTCGCCCTTTAAAAATTATGTATAATTTTAACACTATTATTTATATTATATTAGATTATTATTATTATTATTATATATTTTTAAATGTTTAAACTAATATGGTTAAAATTATATATACTAACAGTACAGAATTTTAATATTATTTATTATATAAATATTGTTACAAAACAATAATTAGTAATTCATAAATATTATAATAGTATAATATAAAATTATTATTATTATTATTATAGTATATTTAGTTATATACTATTTATAACTAGTTTTGTTAGAATTAGTTTCGCCACAATTAGAAGCCTATAAGCGTTCATGTGGTCGACGTTGAGAACTTCATCAAGGAGTTTTTCCTATTTACTTTTAAAGAGTCGTCTAAAGTCCAAACTCTCTTTACCAAATCAAGATGTTGGGTTTTGTAGAACACGTTCTTGATTTTATCCAACTAGACCCTCAATTTCGAAGCTACAGACCAAGCCTCTCTTAGATTTTTTGTCTAAGTTAAGCTTCTTGACCTACAAGTGCACTTTTGGTCCTTTATGGAGCAAATTCTTGCACCCATTGGGTGCAATCTTTGAAGCCTTCCTCAGCATCTCTACAACTTGAGAATTCCAAGGTGGCAGAAAATGGGGACAGTTGGACCATAGTTAACTCTAAAAAACTATAGCCAGGCTGAAACCCTCATCTCTAACAACTTCTTCTCCAGTAAACAAGCCTTCTCAGAAGATACCCACCTCACATCCCCATGTTGTTCTGATCCCCCAGGGCCAACAGAGCCTAGTTTATAGCAATTCATGTGATTCTATGGTCACCCTGCTAGGATATCCTCTATTAGTGACTCATTCTCTCAGAAGTCATGCAGCCCACCCCATGTTGGTGGTGACTCTCCCTAATATGAGTATGGGGACAAACAATGCTCCATCATGCTAGAAAGATATTATTGCCTAGACCAACACTAGTTTTATAGTGTTGGTGGATTTTAAGGATAGACAGGGGGAGTTACACATGGACAATATTTCCCAATGAACTTGTTATCTTGGACTGTTCAAGGTCTTATAGAATCCTGAAAATACTTTTTGTGTGTTACTTGTCAACAAATAACTTTGCTAGATTTTATTTTTCTACAAGAAGTTAAGGTTTCATGGTTTCTTTTGCAGATTTCTTTGCATTGTATTTGGCATGATGCCATCCATATTTCCGCTATGAAAGAAGATGGACATTGTGGTGCCAACATATTAATTTTGCTTAAGTTTTTCCCCTTCATTTTTCTAACGAGAAGGACCCATCACACTAGGTTGTTATTGCTCTTGGATATTAATGGCCATTCATTAGGCATCCTTAACATTTACACCCCTAATGTTGGTCCTAATAGATCTCTGTTTGGTGATCCTTAATTGACAACCTCCCCATTGCCATGTGGCTAATGTGCGAGGATTTTAATATGATTGAGCATTCCAAGGATAAAGTTGGTGCCTTGCCTATGAGGTGGTGCTTCGATGAATATGAAGCATGTTATTATTTCAAGAATAAATGGGGTCTTGTCAACCCTATCCTCTAGTGGTACTCATTTAATACCACATCTTGGTTTACATAGTCTAACTATCATGTTGGGGATCACCACGTGCTCAAAAGGCTTGACTGTGATATGTTGTCAGAACAAAAAAAATTCTCCTTTTCCAACATTTACGATCATCTTGTCACTATCCATTCAAACTTGGTTCTCTTCGATCATACTCCTATCTCATACAAAATGGAGTGGCTCACAGGCTTGTACAAGGTATCACGTACTCAGTTTATCCTCAATACTTCTCTCTTAGGCCATGTTATCACCATTTTTTTGATTGCCTAATTTTGGAACTTGCCCCCTGCATCCTTATGCCACCATTTGGATTGAGTGTTGGAATGAGGCCATTTTGCACAACACCACCTTTCTCCACCACTATAGGAAACAAGTTGTGAATATTAGGAAGTTTTTTTAGGAGGTTACACTAAAAGAATTCCAGAGGGTCTCCTCCCTTCTTGAGTTTAATACTTTTTATACTTATCTACAGAATATTATTGTCTCCCTCAAACACCACATTAAGGTGTTAGATAGCCACATTGTCAAAGGGGCACAATTATGCACTCGGCTACATTGGCTCAAGGTTAAAGATAAAGCTTCCAAATAATTTTTCAAATCCTTGAGGGACAAATAGGCTCATGATCAGATCAAGGCCATTAGTGTGGTTCAAACTAGGCTCACCTCCCTCCCAAATATCTCCTTAGCTTTCATGAATCACTACCAACTAGTGTTCAAAGCCTAGGAGGTCACATCAAAATGATATCAAGCATTGCATGAATGCCTCGATGTGGTTCCTCGCAAAGTTAAAGTGTCTAACCAATGACTTTGTGACTCACCCTTGACCCTCCACAAGCTCAAAGAAGCTCTCTAATACATGAGTAAAGACCAAGCCCCAGGCATCGACGATTTCCCATGTGAATTCTATAAATCTACATGGGAATTTGTTGGGTTGGACTTGTTTTAGGTTTATAAAGAAGCCATGCAAAACCATTCTTTGGGAGATTTAATTAATCAAGTTAATTAAGTTTATACCTAAAGCATGTGATCTAGAGCTCATTACCATCTAGCGGCCCATCACCTAGTTGAATTCCTCCTATAAAATTCTTTCCAAAGTTCTTTCCCATCAACTCCATTTTACTCTTCCTACAATTGTTAGACCTGAATAAATTGGCTTCATTAGAGGGAGGTATGTTCTTGATAATCTCATTATCATCTGGGAGAGCATAGAATGAGATATAATTTATCATCATCAAACCATTTTTCTCAAGCTTGAATTTGAAAAAGCCTACAACAGAATTGAATGGTTATTTATCCTGGCTATGTTAAAGGCTCTTAGTTTCAATTAGTACTTTATTTCGATAGTCCAAACTTTAATTTCAGATTTTTCATCCCCCCTGACCATTAATGGATTTAAGTCTAATAGCATTTTCTTATAAATCTTCATCATAAAAGGTTTCCCTCTTGATTTGGCATTATATATTTTCTCTACAAAAGAATTAGGATATATTATTGTCTATAAGGCTAAACAAGGCTTGGTTCAAGGTATATTTTTCCTTGGCCTCTCTTCCCAACTCATTAATAGGCATTTTACAGATGACACTTTCCTTATGCTCAAAGAACAAGAATGAACTTTCCTAGAAGCTATGAAGTGTCTTAATATTTTTTATTTGGCATCTAGGTCTAGTTTATAATGGAGTAAGACTCATTATTTTAGACAAACTATGATGCCTATCCTTGATTGGCTTCTCTAATTTAATTGAAAATTAATTGCACATAGAGAATCATTCAAATTTATTGGCATTCATTTTGCCTTTAACTGCTTTCTGACAGAGCTATGGTAGTATGTCATTAGTAGAGTGGAGAAAAAGGTTGAATATTGGGTTACCAATTCATTATCCTTAACAAGGAAATTCTAAGTTTGCACCAAGATTCTGGCTGCCACCCATTTTTATTATTACTCCTATTGGGGTCTTTTGAAATCACCTTATAAAAACTTAACTAAAATTATCAGGGACTTTTTTGGGTCCAATTCCAATCATATTGAGGGTTTCCATCATGTGTCATGGGATTTTGTTGCCTTCCTCAGGATAAAAGAGGTATGCAAATTGTTGGCCTTTACAAACAGAGTGCAACCTTATGTTCTAAATGGGTTTTTCATTCCATTGAAGGTAATGATGCCTAGAAAATCTTGCTAAGGTATTGTATATCTTTTAGGTGCCCTATGGTAAACCTAGTTGGAATAATATAGACTTCCACTTCCATCTCATCACTACGACTCTTGTCAAAATTGAAGGCTCTTTTTATTTCCAATATTATATGGAAATATTTTGAAGATGTCAAGCCACACATGAAATGGAATAGGGATGGTATATATTCAATGATAACAACATCTAGTGGCCTCCTATTATGATAGACACTAATGTTTAATTGGTTGAATGGTTGGAAATTAAAGCCCTCAAACTCTTTTAGAAAGGTATTCTTACCATTTAATATTTTGTCACTACTAGGGACTAGATTCCTTGGCCAAGTTTTAAAATTAAGTTTCAATTGAAATTTTTTGACTTGCCTTCTATCCTCTGTATCCAAGATATTCTTCTCGATGTTATGCTTCACAAACTAGGTGTGCAACTACCCTAGGCTTGGTGGAAGGATTGGTGATGCAATTGTGACACCCATTCTAAAAATTACTATCTAGGCCTTTTTTATCAAGTCATAAGCCCCTTATTCCCTAATTTATGTAAGCTCAATAGGATTTGGTGGATTAACTCCTCCCCTAGATCATGGCTTACCAAACTTGACAGAATTTAGAATGTTTGGATGGAACCTAAGCTCACCCACTTCCTAGGATGCCTTGTATATCATGGTCTCCCACTTGGGGAGTGGCTCTCTCACATGAGTATTACTCCACCAAAGTGTCAAATCTACCAATGACCTAAATCATTCAAGAACCTCTTTTAGTTATACCCATGAGCCCATTTTTCTTGGAATTGGATTTATATCCTCTTGCATCCTTATCACCCTGACCCTTTTTCTTGGTGGCTTTCTTTTTAGGGGACTTGGCTAACTGGCCAACTTCTATTGATTTTTTGTGGATTTTTTTGGATCCATTATTATTTTCCAATTTTGAAAAGCTATAAATAATGATATATTCAACAATGATGAATTTTCTTATCATTTATCCATGAACAACAAGGTTTATGTTATTTTATCATTTTGCATGCAGATTCAAGCCCAAAGAGACAAGGTTATGATGAAATTATGCCACTTTCAAGAGCTATTGGATCACTAGGGGAATTCCCCTACATTTTGACTTGGGTGCCACCATATGGACTACCCCAAGGGCTGCCACCACTACTTTACAAGAGGCACAAAAGTTAATCACACATTCATGGCCATTTCTCCCCTCACTTTCATTTGGGGGATGGGGCTCATCACATCGCATGGTAAAGTTGATGAAACTCCCTCTCATAGAGGCTCTCTTGATGGCATTATTAATAAAGTAAACTTGATTATGGGTGGACTATTGATATGACTTTGGACCCCTTGGATGGCTGGGTGGTGTCAGATCCTCCTACCATAGAGCCTTTCACTTGGGGACTCTACCACCCAAGGATGATCCTTTGCCTCCTCTCTTGGGTGCTAAAACTTGTACTTAATTAATGTGTTATAGTTTGGTTTTGAGTTATGTGTGTTGTTTGGCATTTCTATCTCCTACTTTTCACCTGTGTTGAGCCATTTTTTCCTCTGGTGAGGAGTTTGAGCTGTGAATACCAATCAATTATTTTCCTATGTAACCTCATGTATTCTTATTATTTTTTAATAATATATGATATCTTAAAGCATTTCAATAGTAAAATGGATATTTTTTAAAGGTCGAAAAGGAATATATATGTTCTCACACCTCTACATGTAATTTCCAAATCCTTGCATCCATTAAAACATGTATTCATAATTTTTATTTTTGTAGTAGGATGCCACTAGTTGAGGGGTTTGTAGAGTGTTTCAATTGGGGCACATTTTTTACATCTTCATGGTTTTATGTGAAAGGGCATTGGGAAAATTAGGTTGATTTCTATTGGGTGTTATTGAGTAGGGCTGCACTTACATCCATGGACTCTAAATTAGTGTGAATTGCATTAGGAAAGAGATCTTTGGAAATCCTAAATGTGAAAATCATTGGGCACTCTTGTAAAATAATCAAATTGTCTACAAGGTTAATTGGAAACTTTATACATGACCCTATTCACCTCTCTAATTTTTTCATGGCATTGGGGGATAGAGTGCCCCTTTGACAAGGCAAACATAAATTTCCTTGTCCTTTGATAAACTATTGAGCATTAGGCTTTTAGAGAAAATTTACTATTTTCTATAAGTTTTTATGGTTCTGGTGGTTGTTTAGATCTTCAAGGTTTCTTCACAGCTCTGATTTTTCCTTCTTAGTCATGGAGCTCTTGTTTGAGGTACCAGTGGGAGGTAGTTGCTAATATGGCTGATGAATGCTTCTCATTGATTATATGATTTTTTAATGTGAATGGGTTAGTGTTTTCTACATTAGTTTAGTATTTCAATGTCTCTATGGCAAACTCCTCTAGGGTTATCCTCTATTTAGTTTGATTTTGTGTGGACTCATTCATTATGGTATTATCTTATTGTGGATTTGTCTAATAAGTAATGATTTCATGTATATTTTGGCTATATTGTGAAGGGTAAAGGACCTTAGTGACAATGAGGTAAAGCATTTACTTCTCATCGATGGTTGGTTCATGCTTGATTTTTGCCTTAAAATAAAAAATCTATTTCAAGGGTCTTCAGCTAGGTTTTACTAGCTATCTTGGTTGTCATTTTCAGTAACATGTTGTTTTGTTGTTCTTGGGGTAAGTCCTTAGTGGGTGACTCTCTTCTGCCAATTTGTGACTAAGACTTGTCTTTAGGGGTCAAGTATTGTGCAATTTCCAATACTTTGACAAGATTTTGGTATAATAATCTATTATATTGTATAGGTAAGGGCCCCTCCAACCCTTAATTACTGATAAAAAATAATACATAATATTGTAAAATAATAATAATATATTATATATTACTATAATAATATATTATTATATTATAGTGATTTTTTTTAATAAGGGAAAATAGTGGGTTTTTTAAAAGGGCCCCAACCTTTTTACAAAAATAATCAAAGATATAAAAGTTATTTAAAAATCAATACATAACTACTAATGGCTAACAAAAGATAAACATCATCCAAAATGAACCAAGCTTCAAACAAATCCAAAAAATGGAATACTAACCTATGTCATAAGAACACAATTCTAAACTTTACATTTCTTGAGTTTACTGCTCCCAAGAAGTTGGGAATCTTCCACATCCATATTTGAAAGGTCTAAAAATGCATTTTTTCAATTTAAGCTCCGAAGATAATATCTTGGAAATTCATTAACTTGTATATGTGAACCTTATGACTTGTTATATCTTCCAACTACTCATAATCAATAAGATATAAGTCTTGATGATTTGAATAATTTCCTACTCACTTCCTTCAATGAAGAACCCATCTGTTGATCTAAAAACTTTGACTAGAGTTCTCATTTTTGTTGTTTAGGACCCTCTCTAGAATGAAGAAACCCCTGGGAAGTTGATATTAATTTTTATGATATGATTCCTTGCCTTGTATTTTATTCTCTTCCTCAACCATAAATACGCTAAACTCTTATTTCTCTCTGTAACAAATGGGTCTCTATGGAAGTTGACATTGGGCATTTTATCTTGAGGTTACCCATTTGTTGACATCCATAACTCCAAATACTAAGATTTTCATAATGTAACTGTTGGACCATTAGTATTCAATTATCTAAAGATTTATACATTGAGGGCTTGAAACTACCACATTCTTCAAAAATATTATTTCCTATTTACTCATATTGGATTTGAGTTTCATATTATCATTTGTTTGTTCGTCTATGCATAGGGAATGACCAATGGAGTTTCCTATTTTGGTGAATATCCATTCACTCCAAAACTCTATGGAAAGACCATAGAGGTTAACCCATAGAAGAATAACATCGATGTTTTCTATAATAGGGTTAAAACCTCTAACCATGGTTTGATATATATGCTTATTTTTTCCATAAACCACTTATAACTGTAATCCAAGACACATTCTCTAACTTTTAAGCTTAAAAATGTTACTACAAAGAATTTAATAATATATTATAGTAATACAAGTCATATTATAGTAATAAGTAGTATATTGAATATCAGGGTAAATTTTAGCGGTGAATATTTGTTAATTCATGAATATTCCATTTTTGAGAATTTGAATTTGGCAATTTTTTAGGGTGCAGCATATGACCCTTTCACCTAAAATTTTCGGATGTCATTTTTTTAGGGGTCATATCACCAATTATTTATAATAATTATGGGTTTATCCATGCAATTAACCATGTATATATAGTACATATGTTCCCAGAGGTCACGAATTTAAAACTGGAGTATCTTTCTTTACTAGATTATGAAGATCTTGAGACTTGAGGTTGTACTCCACCACTCGACTACTTTTAGCAACCTAACCTCTACCAACATTATATTGCATGATGGTAATATTTTATATGATAGCAATGTGCCATGTGATGGTAATGTGTCATGCAATGGAAACCTATCATATGATGATAAACTATCGTGTGATAGCAACTTGTTGCCTAGTAGTGATTTGTCGCATGAAGGCAACTGGTCACCTGGTAGCCATGTTCTAAATGATGGAAACATAGCATCTGGCATTGGTGTGTCATGCAATCATGGATTGAAGCTTCATATCGCTATGTCAAATGATGATATCTTGTCACCTAGTAGCACTATGTTGTACAACCACAGCTTAGCTCTTGATAGTAGATGGGAAGCTGATAGCAATAAACTACCTGGAAATAAAGCTCTAGCATCAAGAGGTAACAACAAGGGTAAAACACCACAAAAAATATTAGAAAAATCCAACATCATGTCTTATTTTATAAATCTAGGAAAGAGGACTATACAGACAGTAGGCACTTTGAATACAGGTAATTCTGAATCTTTTTTTTTAAATATCAGTTAATTTTTTTTCACTATAGAATAATTGAAAAACCATTTTAATGTAGAAATCAACATGGATATTAACACTATTTCATTAGAAAGAATTAATTCTAATAAATTCTCACCACCTAAATATTTTATTGATGAAATGCCACCCCTATAAGACACACATCTGGGAACTTCACTACAACACACTCCTCTAGGCACTGCACAAGAGAAATGCAGTTCTTTTTAGACACCAAACTTTGTTGAAACTCCACTCAAAAAATTTGATGGAGAAAGAGAAGTAAACAAACAATTGGAAGGTCTTTTCAAGTTGTCTAGGCTACAAAATATCCATTTATAGAGCCTGTAGACCCAAAAAATTATAATGATCCTCTAACAAAATATAGATGTATAATTCACAGTTGGAAACTTGGAAAAGAACATAGAATGCAACTTAAATTGGACACAATTGAGAAACATTGTGGGAATATATATATATATATATATATATATATATATATATGAAGCACCTAGATAGACAGATAACAAAAACACATAGATGGAAAAATGGAGAAGAATGCATGCATGTAATATATGAACGTGAATACAAAAATGATTAGAAGAGGCAAAAACATCTTGTTGAGAAAGGGGGAACCATCAAAGCACAATTTGGAAAAGTTATGCAGTCCAATCTTAGGGCAAAATATGTACAGTTCTCTACTATTTTCCACATTCTAAAAAAAGGAAGACCCATTTCTAATTTTATAAATTAAATTTTTTTGTTTAAACATAATGGGTTTTTGGACATTCCATAGTCACATTAGTCAAATAACAGTGCTTGGGAAATGGAAAATTTTCTAGCCATTGTTGAAAAGGAAGATTTAAAATAAAGTGTTAAGAGATCACTGTTTATCTCTATGTCCATCAATGAGGTAAATGCAGTTGACAATACATCATGGATTTACATGCATGTCTATACATTTGAAAACTATTCAAGGTAATCTCATCTTTTAGCTATCCATAAAATGGTAAAAAATTGCCATGCAAAAAACCTCCATAAATTGGTTGTATCCAATTTACGAGAGAGCTACGATGGATGATTATGCCATATCTATGAAGCTTTATGTGTTGGTGTCAATGGTGCATCAGTGATGTAGGGGCATATAAAGGGTCTTTGTGTTTGCCTACAAACAATAGTTTCCCCATTTATGATTCCAATCCATTGCATGGCACATAAGATGAATCTTGCTTATAAAACTGTTAGCACATTCAGTATTGTCACAAAAGTGGAAGAGCTTATTCATGACTTGCATGCGTATATGTCCAGTAGCCTAAAAAGATTTATGGAGTTATATAAATTTTCAATTTTGGTGATAGATGGTAAAAAACTACTAAAATACGTGTAAACTAGATGGATTTCCATTTATGAAGCTGCCTAAATTTTTTTTGAGGAATATCCATCTTTGATAGGGTTTATGTATAAATATCACAGGGAAGTTGGCAAAGAAAAAAATTTGTTGTGTCATTTAATAAATTTAAAAACTTTACTCACATTATGTGGTATTTTGCCAATGTTGAAGGAAATAAGTTGTTTAATGAAACATGCCCAAGAGAGATCTATCTATATTGTTGACTTCATACATTTTTAAAAATGTGTATGTCAATGTTTAGACATATTATACACATCAAATTAAAGATTTCACAGACCTATTTTTAGAACCTAGAAAATTTTGACTAATTTTTAGAATCTAGCGAGTTATTTGAAATTCAATATACAAGATCATCTTTGTGTCATGGTAAAAGCACTGAGATCCCAATGCACACATGCTCTAGAAGACTTTAAGTTGTGGGAGTTGAGCCTGAAGATGTACCTGTGACACATTTACTATATAATACTATTTTGTCTAAAACATGAATTAAATTGAGAAAAATCTCATAAAGTTTAGCTGCTAAGATCAGAGAACTTTTTCAAAGGGATGAGTTGTTGGAGGGCATGGGAGTTGTGAATCCCATTTTTTGGAACAATGTTAACAGTCAAGAATAGATCAACACATTATTTCAAAATTATATGGGTACAATTGTTATGCATTTATATAAATTTGTAGATGTGAATGGAGTTTATATTAATGGTATTTTAAATAAACAATTACTGATATCTCAGTCAACACAGTTTGGAATTACAATGATTGATCAATTTCAGTGTTTAAGTGACCCAACAAAAAATGGTGCCATTACTCATCTATGGAAAAAACTTTATCCAAGTAGCGTATTACAAAAAAGTATTAGTGAATATTTTAGATTATATGAACTTGATCAAACAATGATTTTGGGTTCTATGGAATATGAGCAAGTGTGTTTAGTGCATTATCCTTCATGAAGTCAAAACTTAGAAATAGATTGGATAAAAATATAGAGACTTGCTTGAGAATATATGTTTCATATTATTCTATGGACAACATTCCATATGATAGAGCAGTGGAAACATGGATTTCTCTAGTGGAAAGAAGAGGCATGACTAATACAACTACCAATACAGAGGAAGAAAATATCGAGACTGAATATGACACTGGCATGGTAGATGCAAATCACACTTACAATGAGTAAGTTTCTCAAAGATTGTTTCAGCTCCTAATTTTTAGTTTGATAAGTATTGCAATTACTATTTTTTGAAATATATCTTATTATTTCATCTTGAAATACATTAAATTCTATAATCTATTTTTTGGATGTTACAATCATGAATCTTATTCAATACATTAGAATTAATATTTTTTTTGTCCTATTAAAATTATGTGTATTTGAAATAGTACTTTATCTTTAAAATGCATGTCATTCATTGAGTAACAATCATAATTCGCATTAACATTGTACAAATTATTTCTTTATAGCATTCATTGATGAGAATACCGAGACTAAATATGACACTAGCGTGGTAGATGCAAATCACACTTACAATGAGAAAGTTTCTAAAGGATTGTTTTTCTTTGCCTAAATTTTAGTTTCATAAGTATAATAATTACTATTTTTTGAAATATTTCTTATTATTTCATCTTCAAAATTCAAATACATTAAATTTGGTAATCTATTTCTTGGATTTTACAATCATGAATCTTATTCAATACATTGGATTTAATATTTTTTTTTCCTATTTAAATTTTGTGAATTTTAAATAGTAATTTATCTTTGTAATGCATGTCATTCATTAAGTAGCAATCATAATTTTCATTAACATTATATAGAACATTTCATTATAGAATTCATTGATGCATACAAGTCTTATGTCTAGACATGCACAATGCACCATAGGACACCAGTTCTCTTTCAATTAAAACTCCAATTATTAAGATTTATTGTTATACATGTATAATAGTGTAACTATAATTATTCCATAGAATATTTACTCTATAATAGGCTATGTTTCCTACAACTAATATAATATACAACTACTACAAATATATAGCAAATATTTTTCCTATAGGTGGAACTTGGGGTCGTATATTTCCAAATTCCACCACAATCAATCAATTTAATGCTACAACGACTAGAAAAGTGTAACAATACATTCCAATCTACAACTACTAGAATAATATAACACTAACAATGCATTCAGTATTACAACTACTAGAACAGTATAATTTCATAAAATATTTACTCTATAATAAGCTATGTTTCAACTACTACAATATTCAAATACTACAACTACTAGAAATATTTTTTCTGTACTTAGGTTTGCATGTTTCTAAATTCTACCACAATCAATGCATTCAATGTTAAAACTACTATAACATTTAACAATGCATTCAATTTGTTGTTCCCAAAATTTGTCACTTGTTTTTGTGGATAACCAGTCGATCATTTTGATCCTGCAGGCCAAAAATGGTCTCTTCCTTTCTCAAAAAATGTTCTGAGTAGTCAAGTTATTCAATTACTCAAGCCTTTTCAACCAAGGAAATCACAGGTTCAACAGGCAGGCTTTCACAAGGAAAATTTCTAAACACTTAAGGCATTACCTAAAAAATTATAAGGAATAAACTGTGAACCATTAAACTCCAAAAGTTTCAACGAGTTCAAAAGGCTCAACGAGTTCAAAGAGTTCAACAAGTTCAAAGGGTTCAAATATTCAGCTGCGGGGTTCAAAAAATTGGAATAAACCATTGAACCATAGAACCGTTGAACCATTGAACTCTGAAAGGTTCAAAGAGTTCAAAGTTCAAAGTTTGAGTGGATGGTTCAAGCAAATGGTTCAAGTGAAAGATCCTAGGATAAGGTTCAATCGAATAGTTCAAAAAATTGTTTCAACGATACATTGAAATCCTAAATAAGACTAAGCGAATGTGGCTCTTTGTAAGAAATATCAAATCACTGAGCCATCAAACTATTGAACCATTGAATTGGAGAACTCCAAAAGGCTCAAGGTTCAAGGTTTAAAATGGTTCAAGCAACTAGTGACCAGCGACGTCCCCATAGATGTCAAATTCAGGGTAATGGAATAATCGTTAATTTTCAAAGATGCAGACCCGAGAACATACTCAATGACCAGCCAAAGAAAGTGAGAAGAGATCTCTGAGAGCTCAGATCACTAGGAAGAGACAAAATATAACCAATAAAGAGGGAATGTTATAGAAAATATAGAAATATCTATAGGAGAGTTATTCCAGTAGGTGGAACAGTCCACCAGGTGGACATCAGAGAGCACAAGCATTCAAAGATGCAGCCAATTTTTCTTCATTGAGTAAATGTGAATGGACAGCCGTGTAAGTATCTTAAAGAAGACCATGCAGCCCATACTTTGGAGGAGATATTTGATATAATTTAAAATGCTAAAGATAAGGTTGATGACCTGCTCCATCATATCCTCTTCACAGAATTTCCAATGCATTGAATACAGCATGGGCCATTTCATGGAAACAAGCACCAAAGTCTTTCTTTGGTTGCTATATATTGTAATCTCATAGTAGTTTACAGGGAGATATCTCTATTATTAGAAGCAAAACTCAGCTCAAATTGAAAGGCATTCTTGAGACTTTGAGCTCAGACTGTTAATCATATTTTATTAGTTGAATGAGAAAGCAAGTGACCTTTCAGACTTTGTGTTGAAATAGCTTGTGCTATCTAAGAAATTGTTCTTATGCCTTTTTCCTAAATATAGTCTTGTCTGTTTGATCAAATAAGTAGAACTAGTGGAAATAATCTGGAAGATGTCTTGAAGTCGACTGTGGGAGACTTTGTGTTGCCATAACTGTCTTTAGTCTGTGTATTTTGCATTTCAGTTTAAAGGATATTGGAGAGACTTTGAGCTCCCCTTATCCTTCGTAATCTTTTACTCTGTTGTATTTTTAGGTGGAGACTCTGGGCTGCACTTAATTCTACTGTGATACTTCATCCTGAATCAATAGGAGAAGCAAAGAAAGACTAGTGCTTTTGTGGGTTTCTTGTGGTTACAATTATTACCCAGGAAGTCTTCCTCCGGTTTTTTGAACATCATTTCTGAAAGAAGAGAAATGCCTTTAGCAATTATCCAGGAATTTTCCTTTAATTTATGAACATCATCTCTACAAAAAGAGAAATGGATGGTATGATTTCACCCCTGAGTGTATTTTCAGTTTATATTAGTATATAGTAGTTTATAGGGAACCTCCCCTTGATGAGAGGAGAGATTTACCTCATTATGTTGTGGTAGACATATCTAGTTTGCCGTATAAATATCCTTGTGTTTTGGTTGATATACCCATTTTGTCATCAGTTAGTTGATGACAAAATATTCACCTAACAGTTTTTGGTGACTTTGCTAGGGAAGAATGCATAGTTTGATGCCTCAAGCTTCAAGTTGAAGCAGTTTCAGTTCTTTTCCATTTCCATTCATTAATCTGGTAGATCCATAGTATACACGAAGCCAAAGAGCTCAAGGTATTTTTGACCCTGTATTTGAGTTTGTGCAGCAAAATAATTTTGATCTTTTCCCTCCACAAACTCACTTTTAGTGAACTAGGAGTTTTCCTCCTACCAACGTAAGGTCACCAATACTAGGAAAAGATTCTCTTTCCTCTGCTATCAGAGCTTTGTCTATACATACCCCTCAAATATTTTTTATCCCTCCCTTCAATCGTCATATCATGGCAGCCCAAGGCCCTTGGGGTAACACTTTTAGGTCCCCTAAATATAACCCCACCTTTACATGAACTACCCCATAGTTCTTCAAGAAAGAATTTTCCCAAGTTTTGTGGTGATGGGAGAGTTCATCTTGATGAACATATTGTAGCCTTTTGCATAGCCTTTAGTGTGATAGGCATTGAATTTGAATACATAGTAGTCAGACTATTTATAGAAATGTTACAAGGTGTTATTGTAGACTGGTTCTATCATTTGCAAGCTCAGACTATGACTGACTAGAACACTCTCAAGGCCAAGTTCAAGGCTAGATTCAAATCTGTAGAAGATGCACATGCCCTATTAGCTTAGCTTATGCAAATGAAGAAGGAGCCTCATGAACCTATGCGAGACTTCATTACTAAATTTGACAAGCTGAGGAACAAGATTCCTATAATTGTTCAACCAACACCTAAAAATCTTAAATGTTTATTCATAAATTCTCAGCTTTCTGAAGTGAGTTTTCTATTGAGGTGGGATGGCCACATAGACCTTGTTATAGCTCAAGATTTGGCTACTGAGATTTAAGATGATCTTATCTTAGCAGGAAAGATAAGAAGAGATCCTAATCCTAACAGAAATAAATCTTCTACATCTTTTTAAAAAAAATTATAGGCACCACTGATCCTATGGTACAAAAGCTAGAAAATGAATTGCTAGCTCTGAAAAATAAAATAGCACAAGGAATGTCTACTCCTCCTTCTTATCGAGATATACCAAGGAGGATGTTTTCCAACCAATCATATCAAGGCAATGCTGCAAGAAATTAAGGGCAACTAAATCATCTTCCTCCCCTATAGGGGAAGCTCACCATTGAAGCAGCACCAACTAACTCAGCAGTCGGTTATCTTGAAGCTGAACATGATTCTTCTTTCGAAATTGAGTTTGATCAAGAAGACGACACTAATCTCTTCACAAAAGGAGAAGAATAATTAGCTAGTGTCTCCAACATAGGTTTCCTAAATTACCAAGATGAATCTAGAAGTAAGGGAGAAGTGTTTGATGGATCATATGTTGTATTTACCATGTCCCGAAACTAGTCAACTCAACAAGCTGATAAGAGAAAAATAGGAGAAGAATCTCAACTAGCAATTTTAATTACTAAATGGGGGACTACTATACCCTTTCAATCAAAAGACTCGGTGATCAATAAAAAAGTAAGTACCTCAAATATTCATGTTCCTTCTACTTCAAATTCTCAGACTAGTACCACACCCACTAAAAACTAGAATGATAGACTTCCTTCCTCTATTCCTAGTTTTTTCAACCATTTGACATAATTGACCATACTAGGAAGACAAAAATCTAAATAACTAAGTTTAAATATTTACAAGCTAACCCTAAGCAATTGGATAGGTTGGTTGAATGCATAAAGAACCAAATCGTCCCTACAAGACAAGGTGTTCCAAAGGTGACTCATGATCCTCCAAAGAACACATCCACCCAAAACAATATTTTAATTACTCCTCCTATTGCCCCTAAGAAAATAGAACCTTTCTATGTTTCCCTTCTGATAAATGGTCATTAGCTGAGCAACTACATAATAGATTCTAGAGCTTCAGACAATGTCATGCCTGCCAAGGTAGCAGACTCTCTCAGCCTCACTCTGACTAAAACTTTTGGGAGATATTTTTCCATGGAAAATAAACAAGTGCCTCTGTTGGGTCAAATCAAAGATGCCCAATTTGCATTTGTGGCCTTCCTAAAAAAAGGACTAAAATGACAGTCTTGGTAGTTGAAGTTCTAGCTTCTTATAGAATTCTGCTTAGATAAAATTATTGCAAGGATGTTGGTGGTGAATTAAGCATGGCCCTGTCTGAGGTGAGAATACCTATGCAGGGCATCATGTAAAGGTTACTTCCTGAGAAGGAATCAAAGTACATTATCACTCAAACATAAAACCTTGAAGCTCAAATCCTATTTGAATCTTCAGAAATGGGTAACTACTTTCTATCTAATGAAGATGTTTCTATTTCATCAAATGAATGTCCTGTAGGTGACAATCCAAAAAAATTAGATAGCAAACTAGAAGAATTGGTAGAGCATAGTTCAGATGAAAAATGATCTTCCTCCCAAATTAATAAAAATCTAAAAAAAGATCAGATTCTAATGATGTCTGGATCTTAGAATTTGATGGCAGTAATTCTTCTACCAATTTTGGAGTCAGGATTGTTTTAATCTCCTCAAGGAGATATTTTTCTATATTCATATAAGTTGCAGTTCAGCAACACCAACAACACCGCCAAGTATGAATCTTTGTTACTCAAGTTGAAGGCTGCTCAATATAAAGGTGTTAAACTCATTCATGCCAAAGGAGACATTGAACTAGTGGTTTTTTAGGTGAGAAACCTATATCAAACTAAGAATAAAATATTATGGCATTATCACAATTTAATATGGGACTGTATTAAAAGTTTTGATGCTTTCAGTATTTTTGCGGTGCTTAGAGAGTTCAACGATTGAGAAAATTCCTTGGTCATCTCTGCAACCTTCAAGGTTCCTCACCAATATTTCAAAGGGAACAAGTACACTATTAAACTAGTCTTTTGACCAAGTGTACCTAATAATGCCAACTATTAACAGGTATTCAATGATGACAACCAAATCATTAATTTTTTGGGATAAATGGATAGCTTTGAGAAGCTTTATTTTGAAGGCAGTAAGTCTCCACCATGGGAATTAGCTCCTAAAACAAATTCAAAATCTAGTGAAGAATTCCTTCAGCTCAAAGGGAATAAAATCCCAAAGGGATTGGTTTCCCTTCAAAAATTGTTTGATAAGCATGACAAGTTCATCAAGAAGCAACAAATGGATTCAAGTTCCTCCCAGGAGTTTGATCAAATAAATTTGAGTATTGAAGAAAATCCCAAGATGGTCAACATTGAGAAGTGTTACACTCCTAATGAAAAGCTCAAATTCGTTACTCTGCTTCACCATTACATTGATGTTTTGGCGTACTCCTATGATAATCTAAAATCTCTTAGGTCTAAAGAAATTTGGCATGAAATTCCTCTCAAGATTGGTTCATTGCTTCACAAGCAAAAATCAAGGTAGTACAACCCCAAGATATCAAGTACTATTCTGTCTGAGATTTAGAAAATGTTAAATGTGAGAATAATTTTTCCAATCTATCATTCCACCTGGATTGTGAATATAGTCCCTGTGAGAAAAAAGAATGGAGAAATTTGCCTCTATGTTGATTTCAAAAACTTAAATCAATCATCTCTAAAGGACAACTACCCCCTGCACATCATGGATCAAGTACTACAGACAGTGACTGGTTCAGAGATGTTATCAATGTTAGATAGTTTTTTAGGGTATAATCAAGTAGAAGTTAGTGAAATAGACCAACATAAGACCACTTTCACTACAACTTGGGGCACCTTTGCATATCGTAGAATGTCTTTTGGTTTGATCAATGCTGGTGCCACCTTCTAGAGAACAATGGATCTTGCCTTCAGAGATGAAATAGGGAAGTTCATTGTGGTATATCTTGATGACTTGACTGTCTTTTCTAAGCATCATCTTGATCATGTGCATCATTTACAACAAGTGCTAGAGCGATGTCGATAGAATGGCATTTCTCTTAATCCTAAAAAATCAATTTTTGGGGTTATAGAAGGGAAACTTCTCAATCACACTGTATCCTGAGAAGGCATAAAGATCAACTTACAAAGAGTCAAATCCATCCAAGAGCTTACTCTGCCTATTAGTAAGACTGTAGTTCATTCTTTCTTTGGAAAGGTGAATTTTTTATGAAGGTTCATTCTTAAATTCATAGAGAAGACTTGCCACATTATTGATATGATGAAGGGAAAAGCTACTTTCCACTAGACTAAAGAAGGCAAGTCAGCATTTCAAGATATCAAGAAATTTATCACCCATGCCTCGATCTTAGTTTGCCCAAATTATACCAAAGACTTCATAGTGTATAGCTATGCTTCTAAACACACACTTTCAACCATTATGGTTCAATAGAACAAAGATGGTGTGGAATCTCCTATATCATTCATGAGTTGTTCTCTCAAATCTCATGAACTAAAATATTCAAATATGGAGAAGCATGCTTATGCCATGGTCAAGGTGGTAAAACACTTCCATTTCTACATCTTGAACTCACATATTGTTGCTCTAGTGCCGGATACAACAGTAAAGTCCATTTTAACTCAACTAGAGTTTGGTACCAAAAGGGGCAATTAGATAGCCAAAATTCAATAGTTTGATCTTTTTATCAAACCTACGAAGCTTATGTGGGGAAGAGGCCTCTGCAAATTAATTTCTGATAACATACTATAGAAAATAGGACATGAAGAAATAGAGATTGAAGAGATGCCTACAGTTCTCTTTGTCACTACCATAGATGAGTGGTATTCTAATATCGCTCATTTCTTTACCTATGGTGAGTGTCCTACCCACCTATCTCATAAATAAAAGAGAACTGTTAAATTGAAGGCTACTAACTATGTCATGTGGGAAAATGGTTTGTACAAGAGGAGCCTTGATGGCATAATCCTTCGTTGCATGGACAAAGTGCAACAGTTTAAACTGTTAGAGTCTTTCCACAATGTGTCTTGTGGAGGAAATTTTTCTACACCTGTGACTGCTCATAAAATTTTATGAGCTAGGTATTATTGGCCTACTCTATTTCAAGATGCATACACTTGGGTACGTAGGTGCGAGCTATGTCAACAGTTCATTGGGAGACCAAAATTAGCTGCATTACCTCTCAAGCCAGTGGTAATTGAAGAGCCTTTTCAATAATGGGGTATTGATTTCATTAGCACCGTGAACCCGTCCTCAAGTGCTAGACATGACTATGTTCTCATAGCCATAGACTGTTTCACCAAGTGGGTGGAAGCCATTCCAGTGAAGCATGCTACTTCAGAAGTGGTATGTAATTTTCTCTAAGAAAATATGATTTTCCAGTTTGGGGTCCCAACCAAGATTGTAATAGATAATGCTACTTGTTTCTCTTCTCGTGATGTTACTCATTTCTGCTACTATTATGGGATTATCCTCTCCCACTCCTCTGACTATTATCTGTAAGGAAATGGTCAAGCAGAATCAAGCAACAAGAACCTAGTGACCATTATTAAGAAGCTGGTAGATAATAACTAGAGAACCTAGCATAAAGCATTGTTTGATGCTCTATGTGCAGATAGGATTACACCTAAGAGGGTAATAGGTATGTCACCATTTCAACTTCTATATGGTTTGAATGCAGAGATACCAATCACCCTGGAACTACCATCACTGAAGTTGGCAAAGGCTGTCAAAGATCAAATATTTAAAAATTCCATTGACAAGAGGATCATGTGCTTAGCTAAATTAGAAGAGCAGTGAACTATGATAGTGGACCATATTGTTGCACATCAAAGTTTGGTAAAGAAGCTCTTTGACCAAAAATCAAGGATTCATGATTTTCAGATTGGAAATCAAGTCTTGTTCTGGGACAAGAGGAGAGAACCAAAAGGGATGCATGAAAAATTTGATTCCTTATAGAGAGGTCCATTTGCCATTCATCAACTCAATGGTGAAAATAGTTTTTTATTGAAATATCAAGATGACATGCCATTTTCACTGCCTCACAGTGGGCAGCGTCTGAAGCACTTCAATCCTTGAAGTATTAGATAAGTCTAATTGTACATATGTATAGTCTTTAATTTATTTTATGTTGTTTATTTCATTTTTGGCATCTTTCTTTTTTTGAATGGTATGACTACCTATCCCAATGGCATAGATGAAGGCTCTTAAGAGTCTATATTCTACTCCCTTTGATCATTTTCACAATCAATGGAAGTTTCCCAAATGGAGCCCGCTATTGTTCCCAAAATCTGTCACTTATTTTTGTGGACAACCAGTCAATCATTTTGGTCTTGTAGGCCAAAAATGGTCTCTTCCTTTCTCAAAAAATGTTATGAGCAGTCAAGTTATTCAATTACTCAAGCCTTTTCAACTAAAGAAATCATAGGTTTAATAGGTGGGCTTTCGTAAGGAAAAGTTCAAAACACTTAAGGCATTTCCTAAAAAATTATAAGGAATGAACCATTGAACTCTAAAAGGTTCAACGAGTTCAAAAGGTTCAATGAGTTCAAAGAGTTCAACAAGTTCAAAGGGTTCAAAGATTCAATAGCGGGGTTCAAAGAATTGGAATAAACCATTGAACCGTTGAACCATTTTGACCAGATGGTTTGAGTGAATGGTTCAAATGGAAAATCCCAGGAGAAGGTTCAACTGAATGGTTTAAAAATTTGGTTCAACGATACATTGAAATCCTATAGAAGACTAAGTGAATGTGGCTCTTTGCAAGAAATATCAAACCATCGAGCCATCGAACCGTTGAATCATTGAACCATTGAACCGGCAAACTCCAAAAGGTTCAAGGTTCAAGGTTTAAAATGGTTCAAGTGACCAGTGACCAGTGATGTCCCCACAGACATAAAATTTAGGGTAATGGAATAACCGTTGATTTTCAAAGATGTAGACTTGGGAACAAATTTAGTGACCAACCGAAGAAAGTGAGAAGAGAGCCCTAAGAGCTCAAATCACTAGGAAGAGACAAAATTTAACTAAGAAAGAGGGAATGTTACAGAAAATTCAAAAATATTTGCAAGAGAGTTATTCCAGTAGGTGGAATAGTCCACCATGTGGACATCAGAGAGCGTAAGCATTCAAAGATGCACCCTATTTTTATTTGTTGAGTAAAGGCAAATGAACAGTCATGTAAGTATCTTAAAGAAGACTAGGCAGCCCATACTTTAGAGGAGATATTTGATATAATTTAAAATGCTAAAGATAAGGCTGATGACCTGCTCCAGTATGTCCCCTTCATAGAATTTTCAATGCATTCAATGCATTGAATACAGCATGGGCCATTTCATGGAAACAAGCGACAAAGTCTTTCTTTGGTTGTTATATATTGTAATCTCATAGTAGTTTACAGGGATATCTCTCTATTATTAGAAGTGACACTCTGCTCAAATTGAAAGGCATTCCTAAAACTTTGAGCTTAGATTGTTAATCATATTTTATCAATTGAATGAGAAAGCAAGTGACCTTTCAGACTTTGTGTTGAAATAGCTTGTGTTATCTAGGAAATTGTTCTTATGTCTTTTTTCTAAATACATTCTTGTCCATTTGATCAAATAAGTAGAACTAGTGGAAATAATCTGGAAGATGTCCTGAAGTCGATTATGGGAGACTTTGTGTTGCCATAATTATCTTTAGTATGTGTGTTTTGCATTTTAGTGTAAAAGATATTAGAGAGACTTTGAGATCCCCTTATCCTTCATAATGTTTTACTCTATTGTAGTTTTAGGTGGAGACTTTGGGCTACACTTAATTATAGTGTGATACTTCATCCTGAATCAGTAGGAGAAGCAACGAAAGACTTTGTGCTTTCATGGGTTTCTTGTGGTTACAATTATTACCTAGGAAGTCTTCCTCTAGTTTTCTAAACATCATTTATGAAAGAAGAGAAATTCTGTCAGCAATTACCCAGGAATTTTCCTTTACTTTATGAACATCATCTCTAAAAAAAGAGAGATGGATGGTATGATTTCACCCCTGAGGGTATTTTCAGTTTATATTAGTATATAGTAGTTTATAGGGAACCTCCCCTGACTTATAGGGAACCTCTCCTTGATGAGAGGAGAGATTTATCTCATTATGTTGTGGTAGACATATCCATTTTACCGTATAAATCTCCTTATACTTTGGTTGATATACCCATTTTTTTGTCAGTTAGTTGATGACAAAATATTCACCCAACACAATGCTACAACTACTATAACAATATAACACTCACAATGCATTCAATACTACAACTACTAGAACAGTATAATTCCATAGAATATTTACTCTACAATAGTCTATTTTTCCTACAACTACTACAATATTCAAATACTAAAACTACTAGAAATATTTTTCCTATAGTTGGGTTTGCATATTTCCAAATTGCACCATAATCAATGCATTCAATGCTATAAGTACTAGAATAGTTTAACAATGCATTCAATGCTACAATTACTATAACATTATATCCATGCATTCAAACTCTACAACTATTATATTTAAATTACTAGAACATTATAGCCATCCATAGAATATTTACTCTATTTTTTCTCCATACAATATATAAACTTGACCACAATACATTATATATATATATATATATATATATATATATATATATATATATATATATATATATATATATATATAATATTAAAATTATATAGCTAAGAGTATTTGAAACAATTGTAAAATATCATTTAATAAAATAAGTGTTTTTCAAATAAACATGATATAAACTATTATAAACAATAGAAACTATCATTATGAATAATATAAACTCAAGCATATCATCATTTTTCTGGTTGAGACTCTCCACCCCATTATTTCTTGCCATCCCCACTCATGGAAACCCCATTGTCTTGACCTACCTGTGGAACTAGATCCTCCATTATCACTCCTTTCTGAAGATCCTTTGTAACAAAATTCATTTGTGTAAATATCACCCATTCCTAATTCGTTGCATCTCCTGTTGAAATAATTTTAGGATCTGCATCTATTTTTTGCTTCAATAAAATGCTTGGATCCATACCATGCTCTTTAATTATTTTCTTCAAAGTGTTATTCTATTTATTTAATAGAACTAGCTTTTCCTTAAATGCAATCATTTAGGAGATACTTTTGTGGTCATTTTTCAAATGCACATTAAGACGATGTGTTTCTTGCTTCAAATTTTAATATTTTGCCTAAAAACAATAAATAATGTGTCAAACACATCCAAAGGTATTATAATAATCAAAATAAACATTACAGATAAAGAAAACTTACCACAACTTTATCCTTCTCTGCTTGTGCAATGGTAACAAGGTTGATATCATTAGCCCATTTATTAAAATATGCTTGGACTTCTCCATTTAAATTTTCCAACCTGTTTATCATAATATTTAAAATCCTATCATTGTAAACATTTCCCATAGAGATCAATCCATATTGAGCTTGCTGGAATAAAGTGTCAATCTTTGAGGGTTCACTTTGAACAAGAGAAAACAAATTCACTCTTTGGGAGTGGTTATGATAATGGGCATTGATTTCTTTGATAAGTGATTTTGCTCTTATCTCTCATTATTTTAAATCATTAAACTCTTCAATAACACCATCCCTCAAATTGGCAAGTATATTTTTTGAAACTAGATTGTCTAATGAAAAACTAGTAAGGGAATCCTCAGAGACATTTAAATTATCATTGTGGAGTATGGAATAGGTAGTTGGGGAAGTGGTATCCATAGGAGGCACTTGTGAAGGCACATTAGCAACTTGAATAAATTCATGTGGATTGAATCCACCAATAGCCATGGGCCCACTTTTAATGCCAAGAAACTCTTCATCTAGATCAATTTGCTACAAACATGTAAGTCCTTATGCACTCAAAAGGCCACCAATAGAGAAATTTGGGAAATCAAAAATTTGTAATGTTCCTTGACTTTGTGTAGGGAGGGTGTTTTTATTTCCTCTTCTATGAATCTATATGGTTTTTGGGGGTGGTGGCATACTTCTAGATCTCTTGACAGATGCTGGATGGACTGTAAAAAATTTGATTCAAAACTAGTAAATTCAAAAGCATAAAATTAAATCAAATTTAAATTGAATTTGTTAATGTTATTACCTATTGGGGTGACTACCTTATCCATTTTTATTGTCCTTGTTAGAGTTAGCTCTTCCCCTCTTGGCATCCTTGTGGGATTTGGCTCTTGCCATCTCATTGTGCTTGTGGGAGAGACATTGGTGGTTTCACTTGTGGCTGCAAAACAAGTAATTTATCCAGTTAATTAACTTGCAAATTCTAATAATCTTAAAATCAAAAATAAATTTACAATGGCAAACATTGATTGTGTTGTGTGGAAGAATCCTCAACGGTAACATTTTGAGAGTCAACTACAAAAAAAAACCAATATGAATATTATTTTTTTCCATTGAATAAAACAAGTAAAAGACATTAAAGGAAACTTGGGAAAACTTGGAAGTGAAAATGAAATAGAATCAATTCTTGGGCATTTCATAATTTGAAATGAATTAAATGAAGACTCTGTGGACTTTGTATCACCAGATCCCTCTAGAGCACACCAACCTTTACTTTCCACCTATTTTCTTATGTCATAAACATGTACTCTCACCTGTAATAAATAACTGACTAAAAAATGTTAAAATTTGAAATATATATAAAGCAAAAAAAATGAGACTTGGGAGAACTAAACTTACCTCTTGTTCCTTGAGAGACAAATCATTAGCTTTCATTTTTTGATGGAGGGCGGTGGGAATTGAAGTATTCTAGATTTCATATAAGGCCTCAAAATACAAGGCCAAAATATAGTTAGAAGATGAAATGGTGTAAGTGTCCTTCAAGAAAGCAAAATTCAACTCTGCCCTAATCCTGCTAGATATAACCATGCACCAATCACATACAACACCTGAGAGAGAATGAAGAATATAGGAAATAACCCAAAAGGGAATGTATGATATTCTTCCTTGCAATATAATTCTCGCTTGAAAGAAATGGATAATAGATTTGATAAATGGATTGGTGATTTTTTCAAAGGGGATCCCCCATTGATTTTGACTATCTATAATGAAAACAAAAAAGTAAAACATGTAATTAAATTAGGATACCAAACTAATTATATTAAATTATTTTGGTATAATTAATAAATGTTAATTTCATTAATAAATTCAACACTTATCAGCAAGGTCAATGGATACTTTGTAGATCGACTCCAAGTATTTTTTATCGACATTAGATAACACAACCTCAATGCTAATAAGATTTGCATTAGAATGTGGAAGACTTGTTAAATTATGTATATCCAATGGATAGGTGCCAAAGGATATGGTTTTATTATTAAACCAAACATAAAAATAACTCTCATTACAGTTAAAATATCCAACTAGAGATAGCAGGAGGTTGTTATTGATAGCCATATCATATTGAGGCATCTGTATTAGGTATCTAAGTTGACGTTGATCAATCCAATCAACAAAGGATTCAGGATGCTCTAACATCCAGAGGAAATTTGGACACAATAGATTTTTGAAAACACAGTTATCGAACCTCCCTGATTAACTCTAAGTTTTTGTGGATGTGGAAGTCATTAAAAGCCTAAAAAAATTGAGCTAGAAGTAGGTAGGTATTAGGTTTAGGGTTTAGGTAGGTTGAGTTAGAAGTAGGTAGGTTGAGTTGGAAGTAGGTTGTATAAGAAAAACTTTTAAGTAAAGTGTTAAAATCAGGTCATTGTAGTGTTATTTATAAGC